>SDVV010028212.1:0-11991 GCA_016164225.1 Gammarus roeselii | reverse complement strand
TATCTGTATATGTGTGTATATATGAATGTGTATGTTTTATATTGTGACCAACAGAACTGCTGTATGATCAGTTGCCTAAAGCACAAATTTCCAGTTTTTTCCGCTCCATTGTTTTGCCGGCCTTTGCAGTCTGGCGTGCTGTGGCATTTGTGCCTCCTGTCATGCTCTGCACTCTGGCCTTGCTGGGGTGTGGGGTGGTCTTGGGGCAACCAAGGTGAGAAACCAAGGTGAGAAACCTTGCTAACTGCCAACTGCTTGCTCATTATTCATCTATTATTGCTACTGCATTGGGTGAGTGTTATGTGTGTGTAAACAGCATCTTGGGAGTAAGTATAATTACAATAGTATATCTATAGGTTACACTTCTTATTGCCCTTTGTTTATATCAGTTATTTACTGTCTTATCCTTTGCGTACTATTCTATGCAATAATTCAGTTAAAGCTCTTTGGTTTGTTTTGCTGTGATATTCACTTTGCCTAATGTTTGCTTATCAGCTTTATTTATTTATTTTCATTTGATTTAGTTCCATTCTGATTATGTTGAATTTGTATGCATCATCCTATTAATTACCCCTCATTTGATTTTCTTGGTTTAATTCAATTCTTCCATCATGCCTTCTGCATGCATGATATGCTTCTGCATGTTAAATTAAGTTTCACTTCCCCTTTTGTAATTTAATCACGTATTGCAGACCTTTCAGGATTTCCTTCTAGTGGTCTGGTCACCAGAACTAATTCTTATTCTTGATTTTTATCCCCATAGCTTTCTACCCACCTACCCATGCTTCGATGCTTCGGTACTTCGTAGCTTAGTTACTGTGTTAGTTTGTCACGTCGTTAGCTTGTCTGTTTAGGTTAGTTGCATCTTTTGGTCATCTTCCATCTAAATTCCTATTTGTTGCTAGTTACCACGGCTACCGACCAAATTGTAAAGCACCTAACTTCTGGCTTACTTAAGGTATAGATTCTCATCAAAATAATCCAAACTCTTTCATATCTTTTGTTCAAGTTAATTGCGCTTTCCACACCTGTACCGTTTATGGATTGCAAGTGGACACGTGTAGTCTCACCCGCGTGCGCCCGGTAACATCATAATGCCAGTCAACACCCTCTAAAACCTCTCATGCTCCTGTAATCACCACAAGACCACATAACTGATTTCAAACCAGGATCCCCTGCAACATCATTCATCTGAAAGATATACCCCACGAAGACAGGGGCATGGTGGCACCCTGGAAGAGGAGGCAAAACTGCCACAGAAGACACCCGATCCTCCTCCGTAGTCAACACCAGATCAAGAATGCTACCCGAATCCACCAAAATACCTTCCCTCACCCACTGAGTGAGTCCAAGCAGAACAAAACAATCAAGAAACTGGGAATCAACGGGAGGGATATAATTATTAAAAATGTCTGCAGACCAATCCAATGAAGGCAAGTTAAAATCCCCAAGAACAACAAACTCTGCCAACACAAAACTCCATCAAGAATTCAATCAGCTTAGCATTCTCCTCAGCTGAGTAGGAGGGAGGGCGGTATGCCACCACGACCAAAAAATCATAGTCAAGAAGGGAATGGCAGCAACATTGGGTGTAAAGTCACCTCAATTGGCACAAACTTCAAATTGTTAGCAACATACAAACAGACTCCATGCTTCTTTACCTCCCCCAACACATCCCCCCTCACCAGCTGAAACCCTGAAATCAACAAAGGATGAGGACACCAAAGAAGTCAACCACGACTCGCACACGCCCACCAACTGCATATCCCACCGCGGCACCATATGACCAACAAAAGGGACCTTATTCATCAGAGAATTCAAATTGACACAGCACAACCTCAGACAGGAGAAATCCATCTGCAAAGACCGACTAGCTAGTTTAAAGCAGTGCCTCCGCGGCCCACCACCAGAGCCACGACCACCTCCAGCACCACTACCACGGCTCCCAAGCCTACCCCGGCCGCCGGCTGCACCGCGCACTCCGGCATCACCGCGACCGCCAGCACCACCGCGACCGCCAGCACCACCGCGGCCGCCAGCATCCTCCCGGCCGCTATCAGCACCTCCGCGGTCACCAGCACCGCCACGCCCACGCGCACCGCTCCTAGCACCACGACTCACCACCGCAGTCGCCCCAGCGCGACCGTCACCGCCTCGATAATCACCAGCCAGTGCACAACCTGAGGAATCCCCAGAAACAACAACAGGCCCACCCCAACCAGCACCAAGATCAGCCCCATGTCTCACAACAGCCGCCAATAATTCACTTCTCTCCTCTCCGTTACCTTCTGATGCCTTAAGAGCACGCCTCCAAGTCAGCAACTCTCCTCTTTGCCTGTAGGTTAGGTCTTTCTGAATGTAAAGACTCCTAAAACCATCCAAGCTTATCAGCCTAGGGGCCTGTGAGAGCAGGTTGTGCCTGGAATCATCATTGGTCACCTTTGCTCTGAACAGACCATTAGTACCGATCTTGACCAAGTCAGTCAGAACAACATTGACACCCAAGACATGGCACACATCATGGAACTTTGCTTCAGCCAGCTCAATGGTCTCACACCCAAAACCTCTCAGCATAACTGAGCACTTCCTTTTCTCCCTCTCATTCAGCTCCCTCACTTCCTCAAGGACATCTGCCCTAAACAGCCCAACTCCAGGGGAACCATCAGTGGCATGGCCTCCAAAACGACCAGTCTGTTTACTTTCCTGAGAAGACTCACAACTGCCCCCACTCCTCACACCCGTCATCACACCTCTATTCAAAGGTAAAACTTTGGCAAAGTGATGGTAGGGCTGCTGGGTGCCTGGTGCCTGCAACACTGCTGTGTGTGTGTTGGGGATAATCTAGTGGTGTGAAGATTTACATGCTGCAGCTAATTCCTTGGCTCATCTCTGTCAGTGAGAAGACTGGGCTTTCATCTGCCTTGTGGTCTACCCATCAGCCATCAGTGGAGAGTGGCTACTTTCCAAGAATGTGGATTCCTTTGGTGCTCTTGGAAGGTAAATTGTCTTTGGTGGCTGTTTGCGGTCTCATCATTCTGTTGCCCCACACGTTTCTGCAATCATATCATATAAATGGTATTTTCTTGAATAGCAATGCAAGCTGTAAGGTGTTAAATATGTAGTCATGTTCTTTAAAATTATATGTGCTGTATTCATCAGTTTCACATGTTTTCTTGGGAGCTTGTCTCGGTGCTTTTGCCAGCCTCTTGTGCAGCTGGGTTAAGGCTATCCTTGGGGCTGGCTCATTATCCTGGACAAGGTGATTAGCTAAATAAATTGGTTGTTTATTAATTTGTATCTTCAAATTTTGTTATTATTGGTTGCTGTGTAATATTTACTGCGTGATGATAGTGATACATTAGATGATATAAAAGTATTGGTTCCTATAAGCTGTTTGTTGACTCTTTTTTGTCTGTTTCTGTGGATGCTGATCCTGCCAGCCCTTCCCCACATCAGTTTTTTCCTGGAAAATTCAATGGGATTTGTGTGACTAGCCTGTTAGTTTCCCAAGTTCTGGCTGGTTTAGACTCATCTTCTGCCCCAGGACCTGATGGCATTCACCCTGGTGTTTTGAAGTCATGTTCTTGGCAGCTGTCATTGCCCTTGTCTCTGATTTTTGCAAAACCATTGGACCTGGGAGTTTTACCAGAGGCCTGGAAGGAATCTCGTGTTATTCCTATATTCAAGTCTGGTTCAAGAAGTACCCCTCTCAATTACCGACCAGTGAGTCTCACTTCTGTTTGCTGTAAGGTGCTGGAGCGGGTTATTGTGTCCCATTTGGTGTCATTTCTGGAAGATTCTGGCATTTTGTCTGAGGGTCAATTTGGTTTCAGGGTTGGAAGGAGCACTGAAGACCAACATTTGCTTACTTATGGTGAGGTTGCTGATCGGGTAGATGAAGGAATGGTTGTTGATGTGGTCTTTCTGGATTTCTCTAAAGCGTTCAATGTGGTCAGTCACTCGGTTTTGTTGGACAAACTGAGATGTGTGGGTATTCCCGATGGACTGTTGGATTGAATTCGTAATTTTCTGCTGGGAAGGCGAATGTGTGTTCCTGTGGGGGGACTTGTCAGTGACTTTCGAGAGGTGACAAGTGGTGTGCCCCAGGGTTCTGTGCTGGGTCGGCTCTTGTTCCTGCTATATGTCAATCATGTTGCAGCAGGTGTGGCTTGTGAGTGGAAGGCCTTTGCTGATGACTTCAAACTATTTGAGTTTCACCCGCATTTTACAAGCAGTTCGCCTGGGTGTGTCTTCCTTGCAGAGGGATCTGAATTTGGTGCAGTCTGTGTCATTGTCATGGAATCTCTCGTTGAACATTGACAAGTGTGTCTTTATGTGTTATTACAGGGGCCGTCTTGAATTGGAGCAGATTGATGATAGAACTGCTTATTATTTGAATGTGGGGAAATTGAGCTTGTCGATTCCTTCTGGGACTTGGGAGTGCTTGTTGACTCAAGGCTGCGGTTCCATCTCCACAAGAGGAGTGTTGTAAGAAAGGTTTCCACTCTGGCGACCAGTCTGCTCAACTCTACTGTCAATAGGAATTCTATTTTCATGGTCTCTTTATCTATTACTCAATTTAAACTCATCTTGTACTACTGCTCATGTGTGTGGAATGTGGGATATTTGGGGGATCTGAGACTGTTGGAGTCTGTGCAGAGGAAGTGGACCAAGGAGATTGATGGGCTGGGTGGAGTGGACTAAGGTGAGCAGCTCAAAGCAATGCAGTTGTTTTCTGTGAGGGGGAGGTTGTTGCATTCTGATCTTGTGAAGTGATGGAAGATTTTTCATTGTTCTGTTGATTCAGGTTTGTCTGCTCTGTTTGAGAGAGCTCTGGATGTTGGCACACGTGGGCATCCTTTCAAGCTGGTGGTTCCTTGCTGTCAGACGGACTATAAACTGAGATTATTTTATTCTCGCTGTGTGCTGATTTGGAACCAGCTGCCCGCTGATGTGGTGCAGTGCGATTCACTTCGCGGCTTCAAGAGGGCCCTGGCGGAAGAATTGGGGGCAGTGTTGTATGAGTCTTGCTACTCAATTTGATGTGAAATTGTTTTTTTGTGTTGTCGACATTTGTTGACTGTTTTCATTGTTTTGTTTTCTTTGGACCTATTGAGCGCATTCCGACCAGCGTCCTGCTGCAGTGCTTGTACCGTGCTGTTCATTTTGTTTGCTGGCGCGCTGAGGTGTACTGCCTCCCATGCCTGCGTGCCCTGTTGGCGGGGCTGTTGGGGCTGTGGGGGCTGCAAAGGTGAGGTATAGTGTTTTTTACTTATTTTTCGATATGTAATATATCTTTAACTAGAGAACTAATAACCTTTTCCAGATCCAGTTTCTAATTAAACATATTTCATGTGTTGCAAAGCTGCCTTGGTGGTTGCTTGTCATAATAAGTCTTCATGGAACAGCTGTGTGTTTCATTTGTACCGTTTAGTACCTGTCCCAGCATTGATTGGAGACTGTCAATATTCTAGATCTGCTTGCCAGAGAATCCTGGTAGGGAAAGATCTTGGACCTGCGACAAATTCCGAGCCGGACACTTCAAAACGGTCTGTTTTAGACAGCATCTGTGGGGGTTTTGTGGGGATTTACAATGCATATGATTTTTGCTTGCTTACAGGAGTTATGTATTGTGTTGTGTAGAAGAGAAAGGCTGAAGATGTCTGCAATCGGATGGCGTGCGGACTGAAGTGTTCAAGATAGAGGTATGAAATACTGTCCAAGCCAGTTGAGTATTTGGTTTGTCTGATAGCAGCTGTGGTCATAGCTGATGCAAAAGAAGTCCATGTTTGGGTCAATTTGCTTGGGTAGCAATCAATTCCATAGTGTTTAAGTATATCTGCTTGTTAATAGTGTTATGATTCAGTGTGAGTGTTGGATAGTAGAACGGCCTCTTTTGTCTACATGGTTTGTGCTTTTATTGTTGAGGCTCTTGATAACTTTCCATAAATTTGATGGTGAAATTTAGAAGTTGGTTACTGCCAGCATATCCCAAGACAAGTTCGTCTATCTGCATTGATTTTAGAGTTGAGGGTTTGAATCTTTCGGAAGAGGTAAATCTAGGAATTGATTTTACTGATGAATTTTGCACTTAATGGAGGCCAAGTTAATTGGGTTGGAGCCAGGACAAGCCAAGAAGGAATGTGCTGTTTGTCTTCAAAATTGAGTGCCTTGTTGTTACCGTCCATGCATGCGGGTGGGACAAATATAGTCCACTTCTAATTATGACGGTCTTAATATTAGTGGAAGCGCAAATTTAATCTAATGATGGTTATCAAGGGTGAAATTAAACCATTTTTTTGTCTCCACTTGAATGTATATTGCCATCAACTGGTAATTGGGGAAGGGTAATTTACAGGTAGTATTGCCTTTAACTAGCGTAAATGTAGGACTTGAGGTAGGGTGACTGGTCATAAATGGGTAGGGAGGAACAGGTTATTCACAGGTACAGGAAGGATTAAGGTTAGGTAAAGGATGGGTAGGTAAACAATGGGTAGTTAAAGAATGTGTAGGTAAAGAATGTGTAGGTAAAGAATGGGTAGGCAAAGAAACATGAGTATGTGACTATTCTGTAAAAGAGATAAATATAGAACAATCAATACGAGTCCCAGTCAAACATTTCTCCTAGAGGTCCTTGGAGAACATTAAGTAAGAAATCTTATGGGGAGGATAAATATGAAGTTAGGAAATCATGCAAGAAGGCGTATGTACAAAAGAAAACAAGGGATTGGAATCAAAACTAGTAATCAAGGGATAATAGCATTGAAAGGCACTTTAATTCAGCAAATGGAAAGTAATAAATTCCATGAAGAAAAACAACAAAAATGTAAATCAAGGGGAACAACTGAGCAAGGTAAATAATTAGGCAAACAAGGGATGGTTCAGGGAAGACCAAATGTTGATAGCTAATGCCAGAACAAAAGTTATTTAAGTGGATCTGGCTTCACAAAAAGAAAGTGCAAAAATAATATAAAAGCTAATGCAGAGATATGAATATTCATATAAGCAAAAGAAGTTATAACATACTGACTTGAACAAATGCTGTTGAAATTAAGTGAAAGCAAAACAACTAAGAAGCTTATGAAACTTAAGCAAACATGCTTAATAATACTTATTATTCCTATTGCTCATCACCAAACCCCACTTACTCTAAAGAGTTCAATTGATAATACAGAACAGATAAAAACTCACCCAGCACAGCAGCAGCCAAATTAATAACAAAGTGAAAGATTAAGATAGTGTAGGGCAACTTAGATATAGCAATAGCTCATGATAATAAGTCTGAAACAAACAGAAAAACTAATGATTACATATGTTAACACACACATGAATGAAACAACACTCAGGAAACACATGCATAGGCAAGGAGCCATGTCACCAGGATAACAGACTGCTTGGGCTCACAAGTAGAATGCACCCGGTAAAATTGTGACAGCATCAATAAATCTGTATTAGGGGATGTCAAAAATGTGTGAAGCAGTTTCTATAGTTGCCAAGTATTCATCACATTCTGCTCCTTAGGAGTTACAAAAAGTATGAGGTAGTTCGTGATGGATTGGAGATCAAAGTTCACAATTTATGACAATTGGGAGATGGTGAGAGGAGATGTTTTGGTGGACTGCCCATTGACAATTTAGAGCAGATAGGGAGTGCCAAATGAGATCAGGAAAGGTTGGTTGAGTTTTAGGGTGGAAATGTTTGCCAGAGCGTACCTTCTAATCATTTCATGTGATCAATCTGTCAAGTTGGTCAATCAGGACATAACCACTTTGGTTAGTGATTTGTGTGGTAAGCCAGTTTTCAAGTAGCTATATTATAGAGAAATGGAACAGAAGTGTTGAAGGTTCAAGTCAGGTGTGTAGGCATCGTCATGAGCTGGATTGAAGGATCTATATGATGACTTGGATGCGAACCAATTGAAATCAGCTGGTTTATTTTTGATATTTCAATCTGTCAACTTTTTTATTTCTTAGTGGGATATGGGATTGTTTGGCCTGGTCATGTCTTTGAGGAAGATGCTGCATTTTTCTTTGCATACAGGTGTTGTATGGGATAAACATATATAATTATATAATTCTGTTATTTCCTCTGCAAGGACACTTCTTTCTAGTTAATTGTCTTACATTTAGCTTATTTTGATTTAATTCACAGTGCACACAGTTCCAGTTGTCTGTTTTAGCAACTGTTTTGGCCCTGGTGATACTGCTAAGAATGACTATACCAGCCTCCCTGGCTTTCCCTGGATTTTTTTATATCTGACCAACTGATGGAGGGCTGCAAATGTGAAAGATGAGAAACCTCAAGTGTGTCATAGATGATTGAACAGTTAAATAGTGTTCTCTCGACAAGATAATTCAGTCGCTGGCCTGACTTCTACCTTGAAGGTGAGGTTGACAGCAAATAACCAAAAGCTCTCCTAATTCAACATCATGTAAACCAACACCTTCAAAACCCCACAACACACCAAGGCAAGGCATTCCATTAGCTGGATTACTACGTTCATCTCATATCGACCATTTAAACGTTTCCTTCCTGACAAGGGTATATAGCTAAGCAAATTAGATAACAACAAAGAGGCCAGAATGTTCAGGCACCCAATTACAGTGGCACTGAACCACCCATCTATTACTGGAAACTACTTGGAATTGGTAGGAGAAGCAGTAAAAAGGGCGCAATTGTAATTCGACTTGAGGAAGAACAGATTAATTGTCCAAAATCATGGGCAGGTGCTTTTTCTGTCTTGCATTGTTTTCTTTCAAGAGCAAACATCAGAACCGAGATGTTTTATGAACAAAGAGTTTTGGCAAGGACTGAAGTGGAGTTCTGTACAACACAGATCATGAATTGGAGCCATTAAGGATTGAAATTTATGCATTACAGCCAAAGCCTTAGTATTTCAAAAACAAACTGTGTACAGGACCAAAAATATTGCCAAGTTAAGGGTGAATTTTGAGAAATGTAAATCAAGAACAGACATGTAGCTTTTCATGTGATTCTGATCATTAATTCAAGCCCTAAAACCAATTCATGCAGTAGCATTGACCGGGGTGACTCCCCGCGGTCGGAAACACGGGGCGACTGCCCGCACCCCCCTTTTAGGCACCAAGACGTTGGAAATGTCACCGTTTGACTACGGGGCTTGAAAGAGCAGGTCTTTGTTAGTAAGTATCAGCTACTTATAGAAATTCGATACATGCACAGAATTTATTGAAAATCGCCTAAGTGAAGGTGTTTTTTAGGTCCCAGATAATTTTGGTTCGGAAAAATCAACGTTCCGCAAACTTTGATGCTGCGTCTAGAGTTCCCATTGAATTAGGACCAAATTTGGTAGTGATACTCTGAATACAATGTAGTTTGTTGCGTAGGAAGGATTTTAAAAAGAAATGTAAACTTTTGTGGATATATGCAAATATACAACTGCGGGGAGTCGCAGGCGAAAAAACGATCCGGGGTGACTGATCGTTCTTATTTTGTTATCAAATATTTTGCTTTTCTTCAATGAAAAGTAGTTGAATGCATTTTTTTTTGCACATATGACATCTGGAAGTAAATGACCCACAATAATGACACAACTAATTTCAAAATGCGTAACTAATTTTATAATGACCAGACGTTTATAACACATGGTGACAAGTCTAGGCCTAAGAGTTAACTTATGTTTAAAGCCCAGGAACGATATTTTTCATCACATTTTAATATCAAGATAACAATACCTTACCTAGCATGACTTGTATTCATGTTAATGCAATAAGTTTGCTATAGAATTGACAAAATACATGTTTTACTCGTTTTATCGTATTATTAAAAAGATCGAATTACGTAATATTTGCTCATTAACTGATACTTTAGGGTCATAATCATCTAGGATGTAGAGAAATGATTTCCAGTAAAGTTAGATTGCAATTATTGAAGAAAATCTTAGTTTCCCGCAGCAAAAATCAGAAAAAAAATCCTTTGACAGGTATGACGGGAGCAAACGACGAGCATCAAAAACACATGTCACAGACGTAATATTTTACTTCACATTTTATTTTAAGCAACTGATATATACCAATATTGGCATGCTCTATTGGTACTCTCAAACTTGTCCTTTGACTTTATAATATTGATAAAGGGGGGGTGCGGGGAGTCACCCCCGATTGGGGGCCATAGCACGCCGCACGGTTTTTCATAAATAACTTTTTTTTGGTTAATGATACAATGTTGAAACTTACGGTGCTTCATGGTCATTTTAGTAACTATGCACATCGTAGATACGAAGTTTCTCGGCCGCGTACTTATTGAGTTATTTCATAGTATGAGCAAAATGTGGGGAGTCACCCCGGTAGACGCTGTTAGCAATGCCATTGCATATTGAATGTAGGCAAGAAGAGACAGGGATTGACCAAGTTTGAAAAAACAAACTAGGGTTTCCATGCACTAGATCTGCACCTACACAGCAGAGACACTTACACATTGAAGCAAGATTGGTGTCATAAACTAACCAGCGGAATGCATAATGCTCTTCTCTAGGTAAACTAGTTAGCCACATTGGACTTATAAATGTAGTCATCCAAGTGTAAGTAAAAATAGCTACCAATATTTACCACATCAAAAGACCTAGATGTGGTAAATTTTATGCGGAATTCATAATGCTCTTCTCTAGGTAAACTAGTTAGCCACATTGGACTTATAAATGTAGTCATCCAAGTGTAAGTAAAAATAGCTACCAATTTTACCACATCAAAAGACCTAGATGAAATTAAAAATAGCAGAGTTTCACCATTGTACAAATCCAAAGTAGCCTTAAAATCTTACAAATAACAAAAGCATGTAGCTACTCAGTGTGTCAGTGAGTACAATTCAAATATTGCACACACAGCCTAGCCAAGAACATTTCAAAAGTTTAATTAAACATTTTCAAACTATTATTAGGTAGGTAGCTACCTAGCTATATATTGAGACAAGAGCAATGCAGAGCAACTGTAGGGATGGAACACATACCTGGCCGATGCTGGTGGGACAATCTCTTCACATCAGCCTCGGTGGGGTTCTGCCCCAGAGCTCTGAGAGCCTCTCCAATCTGGGTGACTTGAATCTTCTGGTCACCTTTCTGGTCAAAAATGCTGAAAGTTTCTTGAAATTCTGAAAATTTAGAATATCTTCAGTGATTGTGTGCAGAGAAGAGAAAACTATTGAATGGAGAACAAGATTGAACTTAAAGGCTTAAGGTCCATAGTAATACATTAATGCAAGTCAAGAGAGTTGTCACCACAACAAAACCAACTACATAACCAATAATAGCACACAACACAAATAATTGGGAAAAAAAACACACGGGTAATTTGTAGGAGCTACAGGTGTAATCCAAGTAAATATGTTCTTCCATACAACCACAACTGAGTTTTGCTTTAGGATGACACATTCCCCTGGCCTCATCAATTTATTTGGAGAGGAGTGAAAAACATTCCCAAAATTCTCTGGATATATAAATATATTTGTTATGCTTCCATAGGGTTGTCATAAGTATTTGGAAATGCTTCTTTTCTCAGCTGACTGGTCACAATATAGTTAACCTTATAAAATATTTTTAGAATATTTATATCTTTGACCAGTGAGCATATTTCACCACATTTTCTTGACTTACCACATTTTTTCGCACTTTGAAACAGTGCCGACAAAAAAAAAAATCTGATCACCTTACTCTAAATCTGTATTTCTAGCACTTTTCAGAAAGCTGTATATGTTGATCCCGATGAGATGAAGACATCTGGTAAGTTTTGTTGCCTTCTTAAGGGTGCATAGTTCAAAGCTCACTACACCGCCAGTATGGTTATAGCAGCGGTTGAGTGAGGGTGTGCGTAGAGTTAAGTTATAGCTAATTGTGTTTGTTCATAAGTCTGCTCATTTTTACTATAAGTGCTACATTTTCAGAAATAGTACAATGGTTGCAAAGAAACAGCTAACAAGTGACCAAACAGTCATTTGAGAGCTGTTTTCTTGCAGCCATTG
>SDVV010028211.1:0-11991 GCA_016164225.1 Gammarus roeselii | reverse complement strand
CAGGAGAGCTGCGAAACAGGAGAGCTGCGAAACAGGAGAGCTGCGAAACAGGAGAGCTGCGAAACAGGAGAGCTGCGAAACAGGAGAGCTGCGAAACAGGAGAGCTGCGAAACAGGAGAGCTGCGAAACAGGAGAGCTGCGAAACAGGAGAGCTGCGAAACAAGAGAGCTGCGAAATAGGAGAGCTACGCAACAGGAGAGCTGTGAAACAGGAGAGCTGTGTAATAGGAGAGCTGTGTAACAGGAGAGCTGTGTAACAGGAGAGCTGTGTAACAGGAGAGTTGTGTAACAGGAGAGCTGTATTACAGGAACTGTATAACCGGAGCTGTATAACAGGACAAACTGGAATTACTGGGTGGTGTGTAGACAAAACGAACGATGCGCAAAAAATATGTGCTAGCCCATGTGCAAGACTTGCATCGCAGCCATGTTACTGAATTTTTTTTTAAACATTACAAAGCATCTCCTGTGAAAAACGTTTGTTGATTTTGAACAATCCACCTGCACACGTTTCAAATCACTGATATTGGCATAAGAACTTTTTAGCCAAGAAGTATCCATAAATATAAATTCGAGGCGCCCGCGCAGGCGAGCAGCAACATACCTGTGTCGACGAAGTTATACTTTTGTATTCTCATCTTGCGTCCGCTGACCACGTTGGTGATTATGTGTTCCAGCGGCGTGTTCTGATAGACCCTGTCCGTCCACTCGTGGATGGTGACCACATCGCGGTGCTCCTGATACAGCGTGTTCTCGCGGGCCTGAGAGAAGAAGGAGAGATACAGACGAAGAAAAACCGCTTTAGGCAGCGGTTGTTTGATAGAGAATTAACATTCTCTCACAAACATTGAGAGAAAATGTTAATCTGTTACAACACTGACAGCCACACCACTGACAGCCACCACACCGACTAACCTGTTGATGAGGTGGCTGTCGACCACATGGAAGCAGCATTGCAGTCAACACCCATGGCCAACACACCGCAGTTGAACCACTTTCCAATAGAGTAATGTCATGGATTCACTCTCATCAGGTGGCGAAATAAAAAGAACATTACAAGCGTCGAAACAGGGTCAAAAACTTACCGGCCCTAACCAAGTCTGAAATTGAAACTAGTGAATACATATAAAAGGCGATCAGCAGGAGCTGGGCAAACCTTGTTTTTATTACGTAGTCGCTGCTGCCTATAAGCCTATCCTAAAATGAGGTCATAAAAAATATGTAAAAAAATCATTTCTGTAAGATGTATAGCTATTGATACTGCCGTAAGGTATCATCAGAGAAGTAGTAGGAAGACGAGGCTTTTTAGCGCGCTGGAGTAGGCGTCCTTCCGGCGCCGGACGTCAAGCCGCCAGCAACAAGTCCTGCATCCAGCTATATATATTTTTTTATATAAGATTAAATTGATTGGTTTACTACTGCGTAAAGTTAATTTTCTTCAAGCTGTGAATGTCAAAGGTGTACAAAAGTGCCGCAGGAGGAACAAGAACTCTTGATGAGCGAAGGGTGTTATTAGGTCAACCAGCCCTATCCCCCGAGCCCCAGTCATCCTCAAAGTGCTGGGGGCAATGCGACTCAACACCTGCAGCGGAGATTAGATTAGATTAGAGTGACGAGGTTTTCTAGCGCGCTGGGGTCATCGTCCTTCTGGCGGCGAATGTGAGACCAGCAAACAGTGCAGCATCAAGTTAGTCTTTGTTTTTCTTCTTTTTCAAAGTTCAAGTTGAGGTTTACTACTGCGCAAAGTCAAAGTCCTTTACGCAGCGAACGTCTATGGTATGTGCGGGTGCCACAGGAGGTACAGGAACTCCTAAGGTGCTGAGACCCTATGGTCCCAGCACTCCCCGGATGGCAGTAAGAAGGAATAACACACTACCTACCCTGCTTCAGAGCCCCAAGGATCCGCAGTAGTCCTTAAGGTGCGGGCTACGCGCTCTAACACCTACTGAGGGGGAAGATGAAGAAGAGACAGAAAATGGGGATTCCATGCATGAGATCTACACAAGGTGTAGGGAATTTCAAGCATGAGAACAGCAAGAATGGAAAGAAGAAGAAGGAATAGTCGTAGAAAAAGGTTGCATGAAAGAAAGAGCGCAACTTGGCTGTTATTTGCCACCCGGAAGGAGAATAGTTAGAACCGGTATGTGAATGTTTGATTGTGTGTGTCTGTGTGTGTTTTTGTGCAGCGACTATTAGGAGAGTTGTAAAGAAGGAGTCTGAGACAAGTTTAAGGAAATTTGAACTAAACATAAGATGCAAATGAGGTAAATAATAAGTCGAGCAAATCAGGATGGGAGAGAAAAGAAGAGATAGTAAAGGGTGAAGAAGAGGTGAGTCTGATGGGGAATAAGGGTGTTCACCCCCCCGATTGGGCCGGGACTCCGTGCGGCCATGAACCTAAAAGACGCCTAGGGAGGGCAATTTGAGAGGGACAGTGTGGTTTTAGGAGTGGTAGAGGGTGCGCCGATCAGATTTTTGCAGTGAGACAGGTCAGTGAGAAGTACCTTGCAGAAGGAAAGAACGTGTTCTTCGATCTCATGGATCTGGAGAAGGCATAAGACAGGATTGACAGGAAAGCGCTGTGGAGGGTGTTGCATTTGTATGGAGTGGGCGGACATTTGTTGGAAGCGGCGCAGAGTTTCTATGTTGGCAGCCAAGCATGTGTCAGAGAGGGAAGCGAGGCGAGTGATTGGTTCTCGGTGAAAGTGGGACTGAGACAAGGCTGCGTGATGTCTCCCTAGATGCTCAATATCTATATGGATGGAGTGGCAAAGGAGGTGAACGCGAGTGTGTTGGGTCGTGGCTTGGAACTCTTGGAAGCGAATAGGCGGAGTTGGTAGCTGAGCCAGTTGCTATTTGCGGATGATACGGCCCTGGTTGCAGATTCAGAGGAGAAGCTATGTAGGCTAGTGTCTGAGTTTGGTAGAGTGTGTGAGAGGAGGAAGCTTCGAGTGAACGTGGGTAAAAGCAAAGTAATGAGATGCCCCATGACTGTCGATGCGACCAAAATTAGTGTCCTCCTAAATGGAGAGTTGTTGAAAGACGTTCAGTGTTTGTAGTTTCTGGGCTCCAATGTGGAGAAGACTGAATTAGGAAACTGAGGTGAAGTCGCGAGTGAAGGAGGGGTGTAAAGTGTTGGGTGCACTGAAGAGCGTAATGAGCTGTAGGACGTTGGAGATGGAAGCCAAAGAGAGGACTGTATGAGGGTGTCGCTGTCCCAACTGGGCTGTACGGAGCTGAGACTTGGGGGGTGACAGCAGAGGAGAGAAAAATGTTGAATGTTTTCGAGATGAAATGTTTGAGGAGCATGGCTGAAATGTCGCTGAGAGACAAGTTCGCTAACGACATGGTTCGCATCAGAACGGGAATGGTGAAGAAGTTAGAGGACAGAGTTGATTCGCGTGTTCTGAGATGGTTCGGGCACATGGTGAGGATGGATGAAGGGAAATTGGTGAAAAAGGTGTTGGAGTCAGAGGCGAGTGGACGTAGGCCTAGAGGGAGACCGAAGTTTTGGTGGATGGATGGTGTGAAGCAGGCATTAGGAAGGAGAGACGTGAGTGTGGAGATAGTGAGAGAGCGTGCACTGGATAGGCGTGCGTGGAGAATGATAGTGAACGGATGAGTTTTGACGCTGCCCTGATGTGCTTTCCCGCCCTAAGCATATCCCGCCCTAAGCATATCGTGGGTGGGGGGAGGTCATCGTGACGAGGCAGGGGTAAATCAGTAACGCTGGTGGGCCCTGCTGCAGACACTGACCTCGAACCGCACTTGTGTCCCGGAAAGTGTGTTGCGGGGTCCCCGGCCGGACCCTTTTGCGCAAAAGAGCTAAGGTGTGTGAGTGTGAGTGTATAAGAGTGTGAAGTGCGCCTTGCCGTTGGCCACCCCCCTTGCCCGGGGAATTTCGGCCTGGTGTCTGTATTTGTATCTGTACTGCTTTGGTGCGCCGGTATCGTTTGAATGCACGCTTTCTTTACCATTTTGCTATTTCACACAGGTCAAACAACCAGGGTGTCCTAATTTTACGTGTTGTTCCTTTGTTTATAGAGATGCTGCGATCTGCAGCGTGAAGAAGGGTACTATTAAAGTTTTCTACCATCTCGTCACAGGATAAAACCTGAGGTGGGAGAGGTGTTGTTGTATAAGCAGTGAACAATTACCAGTTGCTTCACGCAATATGTATCGACGAGCGGTAGAAGTATCGTCAGGATGGCAAGTAGTGATGGTGATGGGGAAGTGGTCCCTCCCGTTGGGCTCCTCCAGCACTTGCCAGGCAAGGTCTGGGGTGAGGTTTGAGGAGCAGAAGGATAAGTCAATAGCTGATAAATAGGCTGTCTGTGTATGGAGGACGTCGGTTCTCCAGTGTTAAGGAGCGTGTTATCGGAAGACAGAAAGAATGCTATGACGTGCTCTCCACGTCCATCATCTGTGTTTCCCCCAGAGGGGAGTTTAGCATTAAGGTAACCTACAAGGAGGTAGGGCGAAAGAAGTTGACCAACCAGGTTAGTAAGAAGTGCGCATGAAATTATTTCATTTGGGAAAATTTATAGGTTACAAATAGTGACGGGGCGTTTGAGCCTGAGCTTGCAGAGTATTTGTAGAGGGACTGAAGTGCATGCGATTGCTTGACATACAGTTGTAGCTAGGCCAGTGCCCGGTCGAATTCGAGGAGGATGAAGGGCATTTTGTTGTAGGCTTCCTCGAATTCGTGGAGGATGAAGGGCATCTTGTTGTAGGTTAGGAGGAACCCTGGTGACAGGTGTTCCCGCTGTCACTGCAGCTAAGCTACTAAGCGGATGGATAAATTTGGCGGTTACTTGTCTCTTGGCTTTGGGGTAGGAAAGGCGTTCTCTAGCTTAAACAACGAGTATCTCCTTTTTGAGTCTGTAATAGAAGCATTCGCGTGATGACGTAGGATGTTCTTCTGAACAGTTGGCGCAGTTAGCAGGTCGGTCACAAGTGTGGCCATGTGCGTCCTTACCACAGCGGAAGCATGTACTTTTGATGTTCCTCAATCGGCAGGCACCACTTCCATGACCAAACTTTTGGCAGTTGTAGCAGCGTCTAGGATTAGGGATGTACTCTCGAATCGAGCACTGTGTCCAGCCAATGTGGACATCAGCAGGCAGAGAACAGAGCTTGAAGGTGAGGATGTAGACGCCAGTGTACTCCTCAACTCAACTTCGCCGTCGTTTCACTCTGTATATCTTGGTGACTTGCTGATCCCCGAGTTCAGTAAGAATATCGTCGTCGGAGTGGTTTGGTCTGTTTTTATAATATATAGTTCCATGTATCGTGTTGAGGTGTGCTCATCAACGTTTACAGGTATATTATTTAGTTGTTTTAGGTTCTGAATGTTCCTACTTTGCTCCTCATTCTTCACCTTTACCAGGAGGGAGCCACTCTTAAGCTCATTGATGCGCTTCAAGGGGCCCCCCAGTGCAGCGCGGAGTTGTCATTAGCTTGAATAGTATTAGTTTCGGACAGATTCTCTCCCGAGATTGCCTTGACGGTGAAGGACTTAGTGAAATTTTAATTTTGAAAAAGATTTTCAAGTATTTTCTGATTTTCAGCGTATCGTTCATGGGGTCGTACACGATTGTGGCGGCTTCTCCTGGGCTTTCGTCCGGGAGGAGCACGTACCGCATCCGCGTCACGGTCGTGCGTCTCGTTTCCAAGTCCACCCCACCAGAAGTGGGGGAAGGCTGCTGTTGACTAATCATCTCTCCATCAGGCAGTCTGGGATGAAGGGGGTTTACGTCCACTATTTGGACGCAACCGCCGGGTGATGGTGGTGTTGAAGAGCGTCCACCAGATGGTGACGCTGATACGTCATTATCCTGCGATAACCGCTGCTGTTATTGTTGTTGTTGTTGTAATGGCCGTTGTTCAAAAAAGTTGTCCAATGGAGAAGTTTGGGTCGACAACATTAGCTGAATTTCTAATAAAGAATCCATGAGAGTTCCGAGGAGCCCCCTCAACATGCCCACGCCCACCTCGGAGCACACATAGCAAGTGTTTTCTTTCTCTTTCAGCGAGCACCACTTGTGAGCTATGTGAGGTTCGTTTCCCTGCAACACAGTATTCTGACGGTTAAGCATGACGGTCGAAGAGATCTACTTCAGCAACGGGTTTGCTGAAGGTTATTCCACCCCCCGGTCCACCACATCGCAGAGGCCTGATGCAGTCATATCATTTACAGCGTTATCCATCGTCAACTTTGCTACTTTGGCCACCTTGATAGTTGGTGAGTATAGATTCAAGAAATCATGCATGAAAAAAAGAGAAACAAGAGGATAACAAATAGAAAGTAATTAATAAAAGAAATATATAAGGCAAGAGAAATGCATAAAATTTAAAAAAAATTAAGGAAAATAAAAGTTAAACCAAAGTAAAAAATGGAAGAAGAAAAATAAAGTTAAGTGAAAAAAAATGTTAAAAAACACTATGGAGAAAAGTTGTCAAGAGAAGAAGAGAGGTAAATTAATAGAGTTTCAACAAAACAAACGAGGTAAAAGGAGTAAACAAGGTGACAGCATAACCAGGAAAGGGTAGAGAAGGAAAGATAGTGATGAGTAAAAGGGTTCGAAAGGAAAATAGGGTGTTCACTGCCCGGTTGGACCGTGACCCCGTGCGATCCGTGAACCAGTAGCTTCAAAGGGGCCACAAAATACAGAACAACTTGTTCACCATCCACATTCCACCAACAAAATCATACCCGCCACAATACACACATCAACTAGACTTTCTCAACACAACCACCAACACCATGCTCTAGGTGACTTCAACGCGCATGACTTCTCCTGGTTCACCTCGCAGAGCGCTGACCGGAAGGGCATGTTCTCGTTGATCAACTAGAACCCCTCATCACACTAAACAACACAAACACTCCCACTCGCAAACATTTCAACCCAAACACTCACCTGACCTCTTCAGACGTCTCATTCTGCTTTCCCGAACTTGCTCTAAATTGCCTGTGGGCGGCTCATTAGGACATGCCGTATGACCATTTACAATAGTCATTAATTATCAACTCCGATCCCCAATCCACAATTGGCCCTCTCGTACTTTCCGTAATTACTAGAGAGCAGACTGGGATGAATACACGTTCTCTATAGAAACCGCTCTACAAGACTGACATATATCGACGAGGTCACTAAACACTGCACCGCCGTACTTACCCACGCAGACAGGCAACACATACCCGCCGGGTTCGTTCTTGTCTTCAATCCAGCTTTCTAGGCCCATATTATGCGTCGAATTCAGCAGCGAATTTTTTTACGTGATTTACCCTCCACTAATGACCAAATCACACAGATTCAGACCCTAAGCGCAGAAATAGATGCAGATATTTGTGAGCAACAGACGAACCTGTGGCGGGATATGATAGACACAAACTTCCTAACCTCACCTCAACAACAAAAACGCAAACCACTTTGACACACATGAGCCAATCATACTACCCAACACCCACACCATCCCATCAGACCAACAACAAGTGGACATACTCAACAAACACTACGCAAACACCTGCAAACTACCACAAAACCCAGAAAATAGGAAGATAATCAAACAGTTACAAAAATTACAGATCGACCCAAACATTGATCCTCCTTTCACACCAGCCATGACCATAGCCGCCATCGCAACCCTCACAGACATCTTTAACTTTTCCACACTACATATTACGATACCCAACAGTTGGAAACGGGGGAAAATCATACCCATCCTGGAACCCAAGAAAACTTCAACAGATCCAGCCTCATACAGACCCATTTCCCTTCTCTCGAACCTCTCAAAAATCTTGGAGAGACTGGTTTCAAACAAAATAATGCTCACATCCCACTCTCTCTTCCACAAGATTGTTTCAGGACGCAACACTCGACAACCACTCTCCTCACCAACCTGACCCAGGTCATCCATGAAGGCCTGAATGAAAAGATGCGCTATCGACATTAGTAAGGCCTTCGACACAGTTCCAAGACGCGTTCTCATAAACAAAATACTCAATACACATATACATACAAACTACAAGAAATGGATTGCTGATCTCCCCTGGCAGACAAGCACACAATGTCTGTAATAACGAGCCATCCCGTACCCCCCTCTTCCCAAATGGTGTCTCACAGGGCTCCGCCCTTTCAGACTCCCTTTTCAACTAACTTCATGCATGACTTGCCAATTCCAACAGAACCCAACACCAATATCGGCTCATACGCGGACGGCCTCCCAATAATCACACAACACCACAAACACGAGATCGCCGCTGCACAAATCCAGCAGTCCCTGACCTCTTTTGAAGTATGGCTACTGGATAACAAAATGAGTGTGTCTGCTAGCTAGTCTTCATTAACATTGTTAGCACCAAACAACAGTGAACACCGCGTTTACACCCACGTCATGATTAACAACACTTCCAGACCCCACAGTCCCACTACCACAATCCTTGGAGTAACTTGGAACACGGGGATGACATTCAAACCTCACACTAACACCATCATTGGCGCTAAAGCCATACTAAGACAGAACGTGTCCCGGGTACTTCCACAACCACCTACGGTCACTCCAAGGAATCGATTACAGTACTATTCAAACAATATATTAGGCCCATCATCTCCTGCGCAAACACCGCCTGGTCCTCCGACCATACACCCACACATATCAACTCCATCTAAAGGATACAGAACACGGCATTGCGCATCGCTACGGGCTGTACACGTCCACACCAATTTCCCACCTGCATGGGGAAACCAAGGTCCTCCCACTCAAACATCATCTTGATATGAGAGGGATTCAATTTTTCAACAAGATTGTAAACCAGACACATCCCTGCCTCCACCTACTGAATCCCCGTCAAACCAACCAATAGACACCTACACAAACCACCAGCAACACACTTCGGCTATCACCACACGATCATCCCTCGTCTTACAAACAGCACATCTATGCACAAACAGATATATACACACACTTCACAGCCCTTGCATTGGGCGAACACAGGGCAACACGGACCCGAGGGTCACCCGCCCGAGGTGGACGTGGAGGAGTTGGGGTTGCCCAAGGGTGACCGGGTCCACCTGTCGCGGCGGCTGAGGTGCGTGCACCACCAGCCCTCCAGTCATACCACATAGACTGGGGAATGTCCTTTCCGACCTTTTTTTGCGATGCAGGGGCTCGCCCGATACGGTCGAGCTCGTCATGACGTCCTGCTTAGCCGTAGCACTGGGCCAACTCGACCATAATATTACGTCGGTACGTGATCCGTGGGCACTCGAGAGACAGCATCAACTTCCTCAGGGATGAAGACATAAAATAAATGCCTGCATCTGCTAAAACATCCCTAACATGTACATGTCGGTGGGTTCCCGGGCTTCTGGTTGGGCTGTGGCTCCTCCATCGCAGGGGGAGTTGGGGTTGAGCAACAACACCAACAATCAACAACGACGTGGTTCGGACAGTGAAGAAGTTCGAGGTCATAGTTGATTCAAGTGTTCCGAGATAGATCGGGCACATGGTGAGGATGGATGAAGAGAAATTGGTGAGAAGCGTGATGAAGGTGGAGGTGAGTAGACATAGGCCTCAAGGTAGACCGAAGTTTGGGTGAAGGATAGCGTGAAACCGGCGCTAGGACGGAGACATAATTATGGAGGTAGCAAGAGATCATGAAATGGATGGACTTGAATGGGAAATGGTTGTGAATGGATGAGTCTCAATGCGGCCTTGTTGTGCTTTCCCGCCAGGTCGTAGGCGATGGGGGGAGGGGTCGGTCACAATGACGCGGCAGAAGCAAACCAGTTTTACTGTCGGTCCGTTCTGTTAATTCTGACACCCAGAGTATGAGTTGCGGGGCGCCCGGTCGGATCCCTTAACGCCAAAGGGCTAAGTTTGTGACGTGTCAGTGCATTTGAGGAGTGTGAGGTGCGTCTTGCCGTGGGACACCGATTCGGCAGCACCATCAATATCTCGGCCGATACGTCTGGACTGGCCCCGCGCATCATTACTTGTTTACGCGCTTCTCACTGGTCCAGGCACGTCATTACTGGTCCAGGCACATCATTACTGGTCCAGGCACGTTATTACTTGTCCAGGCACGTTATTACTGGTCCAAGCACGTAATTACTGGTTCAGTCAGGTCTTTCATGGAGTGCTGCTTGATACAGTTGTCACTCGTGCTCAGGTGCTTGGCGTGTTGTTGGCTCTAGACGCTTCGTTGGCAGTTAGGCCCGATGGCTTACATCCTAAGCTTCTGAAAAATTGTGCGGGTGCGCGGTCGAGGCCTTTGTTAATTGTTTCGGAGGTCATTACTTTGTTGAGTTCTTCCAGACTTGTGACTGGAGTCAATTGTGATCCCCCTGTTCATGCAAGAGCTTGGAAAGGATTATTGTTTCCGGTCTGGTCGAGTTTCTTGAGAGCAATGAGATTCTCTCCCCTCAACAGTTTGAGTTTCGGAAATTTCGGTCTACTGGGGATAAGCTTCTCGTGGCTTATTCGGATGTTTCTAACTGGGTGGATGATGGCTTTTTTGTGGATGTTGTGCTGCTCGATTTTTCAAAGGCATTCAATGTAGTTTCTCATGATGTGTTGATTCACAAGCTGAGAAGTCGGGCCAGTTTTTCTTGGCTAGATTCGTTCGTTCGATTTTGGCTGGTCGTTCTTTGAGGGTCGCTGTTAATGGTTGTTGTAGTGAGTCAAGGGAGGTGGTTAGTGGTGTACCTCAGGGATCGGTGCTGGGCCCTGTGCTGTTGCTGATCTACGTTAATCACATCACAAATGGAGTGCTATGTTCTTTTAAGGCATTTGCTGACGACTACAAGCTGTACCTTCGGTACAAGAGGGTGAAAGAGTCTGCAGTTGTTGGTGCGTCTTGTCTGCAGTCGGATCTGGACAGAGTCTGTGCAGTTGCTTTGTCTTGTCTGCAGTCGGATCTGGACCGAGTCTGCGCAGTTGCTTCGTCTTGGAACTTGAGGCTGAACTCTCAGAAGTGTGTGGTGTTGAGGTTTGTTCGCGGGTTTGCCTAGTGGACTGACGAGAATCCACTGGCTCTGTTCTATTTGAGTGGGATTCCATCAAAGTTAGTTCAATCCTACAGGGACCTTGGTTTGGTGGTTGATGTAAAACAGAAATTCCACCATCATGTCAGAGAGGTTGTGGGTAAGGCTTCAGGATTGGCCAACAACCTGCTGAGATCGACTGTTCGCCGTAGTCCTCCCTACATGGTGTTCCTCTTTGTGATGCACATCAGGCCTATAATGGATTATTGTTCGTCGGTGTGGAATGTGGGTCTTCTTGGGGACTTGAGATTGCTCGAGTCTATGCAGAGGAGATAAACAAAGAGTGTGAATGGTCTGGCTGAATTGGATTACTTTTCCACAATGAAGCGACTTGGCTTGTTTTCTATAGGAGGAAGGCTTCTCAGGGTAGACCTTATTAGATACTGGAAGATCATATTGGCGCCAATCTTGGGAGAATTTTTGGGAAAGCTCCTGATGTGAGAACACGAGGCCATCCATATAAGCTTTTGATGCCGGCTTGCAATACCGACATCAAAAAGAGATTATTTGGAGCACGATATGTTATGAAGTCTGATTCTCTGGCTGCATTCAAGGGGCCGCTTGCGGAGTTTCTGTGTGATATTCAGATCAAGTTTCTTTAGGTTTGGAGAGGTCCTTCGGTAACATGCTGGTATCTTAGCTTAGGGATCTCCTTGGGGGTGATTTGCCCCCACCCCCTCTTCTTGGGGGTGCGTGGTTGGTGGTTGTTTCTGTGTCTTGGTGTTGTTGTGGTGGTGGGCTGTTATGAGTGCATGTATTTGTGTGTGTGTGTGTGTGCGTCTGCGTGCTTCTCAGTGTAGTTTTTTTTCCGCTGTATTGTTGGAGTGTTGGGTTGTGGTGTGTCTCTCTGTCTCTGTGTGTGTGTGTCTCTCTGTCTCTGTGTGTGTATGTGTGTCTGTGTGTGTGTGTGTCTGTGTGTGTCTCTGTGTGTGTGTGTGTGTCTC
>SDVV010028210.1:0-11991 GCA_016164225.1 Gammarus roeselii | reverse complement strand
GTCACTGAGGTAGTCAACTATTGATGCTGACGTGAGGAGGGAAGCAGTGCACAGACAGTCACTGAGGTAGTCAACTATTGATGCTGACGTGAGGAGGGGAGCAGTGCACAGACAGTCACTGAGGTAGTCAACTATTGATGCTGACGTGAGGAGGGAAGCAGTGCACTGACAGTCACTGAGGTAGTCAACTATTGATGCTGCCGTATGGAGGGAAGCAGTGCACAGACAGTCACTGCGGTAGTCAACTATTGATGCTGGCGTGTTTAGGGAAGCAGTGCACGAGTCGCTGAGGTAGTCAACGCAAATACATTTTCAATTCAGCTATTGATGCTGCCTATAAGCGTCAAGCAGGCCGTCGTGAGGTGGCCTGGACGCCCCCACGTCGTCCGGGCTCAGACGGTGTTTCGTAAAATACCCCAATCCCCCGTCCATGATGTCGGCGTGGACGCGGTCTGGACGCTGTCTGAGTCCCTGCCCACCGACAACACAACAGACACCAGAGCGACAACACATTGTTCAGTTTTTCCCCGGAGAGGTTATTGAACAACCACCTGCGCTCCATCCCTTCCTTCTTCGGCAAACAGGTGACATTGAATCCCATCCTGATCTGAACGCATATCATGTCCCACCTGCGGGCGTTCTTGCGTGCGCGCATTGGTGCGGCCCAGTGCAGATGTGAGACATGGGCGCACTACACCAAACAATGCTATGGTGTCCACAACATTAGAAACATACGACATGGGTGACAATGCATTAACTGCCACCCAAGCCATAACATCAAAACAAATATCAACAATAACACCGTTCCCCCCGCACCAACACCTGACTTCCCCCACTTCTGGGGGGCCCCTCTCCTGTGCGCCCGGCGGCCTTGCTGGCGGCGGCTCCTCGATCCAGGGCCCAACTAATCCTACACCAGGCTCAACGTCTCGCATCCACCCCCACACCCCGTGGCCCCAGCCTCGTCTCCTGGGTTACCACAACAACCTCAAGCCGATGCCAAACACATAACTATATTACAAATGAACACAAACGGCATTGGTGGGAAACAAGACGAACTGAAACACGTCTTACTAAACATCGCATTCACATCGCCCTACTTCAGGAAACAAAACTTAAACATAACTCCAAAACACCAAAGGTTTCTGGACATACGACGGAAATAGTACTCATTACACTGGTACGCAAAAATCTTCACTTCACCTATACAACCGTTTTCACTATTGCACCACTTTCCCTCTACCACACTTTGGAAGTACAATCACAACACATACAAATTCCCAAAGGAATATATGTAACATCTAAAATCACTACACATACAAGTTCTCAAAAAATATATAAAAATTACCATATATATCGTTCTATCCAGTTCTCTCACTTTGATTACCTCAACACAAACACGAACACCTTTGCCCTAGGCGACTTCAATGCACACGACCTCTCCTGGTTCACTTCGCAGATCGGTGTCCGAGGGAGGGGGGAGCGCTGTTCTCATTGATCTTCTTGGCTATATACACTCAACACATTAAACAACACAGGCACACCTATTCGCAAGCCTATCAACTACAACACACAACCGACTCCCCCAGACATCTTATTCTGCTCTCCCAATCTCGCGCTGTATTGCCAAGGGGTGGATCATCAAGAGATGTCGTCCGACCACCTCCCAATAGTCATTAACTACTAACTTCGATCCCCAATCCACAGTAAGCCCTCTCAAACTTTACGCAACTACCAGAGAGCAGACTGGGACGAATACATCAAAAGAAATCGCCCAACAAAACTTTGACATCACTCAATACACATCCATTGACACAGTCACGAAACCCTTCAACACAGTGCTTAACCACGCAGACAGACAACACTTACCCGCCGGGTTCGACCGTGGCTTCAATACAGCGTTTTCGGTCAACATTATTCGGAAAATGCGGCAGCGAAGCCACCTTCGCAATCTACACATACGCGTGACCTACGGGGGGGCGTGCGATGACTCACGTTGAGCCTCCGGTGGAAAGGAGGTCCAAATCCAACCCAATTCTCCACCAACGACCGAATCACTCGGATTCAAATCCTTAACGCAGAAATAGATGCGGATCTCCGCGAGCAACACACGAACCAAGGCGGGATGTGCATGCCAACACTAACTTCCGAATCTCACTATCAAAAATATGGAATTTCATCAGGATCCTCAGGAACACAAACCGCATAGACAAACATGAGGTAATCCTACCACACTTAACACCCACACCATACCATCTGACCACCAATAAGCGGATTTACTCAACAAACACGATGCAAACACGTGCCCCCTTCCACACCATCCAGACAACAGGAGGATACGTAAACAGTTATACAGGTTGCAGATCGATCCCAAAATAGATCCCTCTTCACACCAACTTCACCCAGACCATCCGCGGAGTCCTGAACGAAACTAATCTGGCCTAAAGCACCCTGGTATGCGCTATCGATATTAGTTAAGCCTTCGACACAGTTCCAAGACACTTCCTCATAAACAAAATACTCAACACACATCCACATCCAAACTATAAGAAGTGGCTAGCTAATTTCAACAAGCCATCTCGAACCCGCCACTTTCCCAATGGTGTCCCAAAGGGCTCTGTGATTGCCTCTTCCCTTTTCAATGCCTTCATGCACGGCCTGCCCAGTCCAACAGTACTTAACAATAGCATCAGTTCTTACGCGGACCACCTAACAAATCACACAACACCACAACACGAGACCGCTGCTGCACACCTCCATCGTACCTGAACCCTCATGAAGTCTCGCTGCTGGACAACAGAAAGAGGGTGTCTGTAAGCATGTCATCACTCACATTACTAAAACAAAATAACAGTGAACACCGCATCTACCCTCATGTCACGCTCAAAAACATCATACGCCACAGTCCCACTACAACTATCCTTGTAGTAAATTACGACACGGGGACGACATTCTAGTCTCACACAGACAATATCGCATCAAAGCCAGACAAAGCCTGAACATATCTCCAGCACTCACTAACACCACTTAAGGTCACTCCAAGGAATCCAGTACAACGCTATATAAACAATTCATCAGGCCCGCAATCTCCTACGCGAACACCGCTTAACTCCCTGCAAATGATGCAGAACACAGCCTGGCGCATCGCAACGGGCTGTACACAGACTACACCCATTCCGCCCTTGAATGAGGAAACCAAGGTTCTCTCTCTTAAACAGTATTTTGATATGAAAGGGACCCAATCCTTCAACTAGATTTTACACCCGCACATCCCCGTCACAACCGACCGACCCTCGTCCAACCAACCGACACCTACATAACACACTTCGGTTATTTTTACGCGATCATTCCTGATCCTACGTATAATACTGTACATCTATGCACTAACATATACACACACACTTCACAGCTCTTGCATTCGATGAACACTGAGTCAACACGATTTTGCAAAGTCACCTGCCTGAGGTGGACGTGGAGGAGTTTGGGTTGCCTAGGGAAGAAAAAGTCCACTTGTCTTAGCTGAGATCCGGGCATCACACTGCCCTCTAGCCTTACTAGCACCGACTGGGGAATGTTTTTTCCGATGTCTGCTTGCGATATCGGGATTCACCCGATACAGTCAAGCACATTATGACGTCGTGCCAGCCACTGCACCAGACATGCGGACGATATGATCACGCAGAAAAATCAGTGTCATTTCGAAAATTGCCGGAAACGGCATTCAAATCCTGTCCTGAAGTGTGGACTCTAAAGCTCGTGCAACTGAACCAGTCACTCGACCATATTCAACTATTTTGCTAAAATTTGGAGTTGCCTACTTGTGTATTTGTTGATGAAGCAGCCTGGCCGTGTGGACTTGTCTCACAGTTATGGTTAGCATCCTGAAGCGAATTTAGGACAGGGAGGGGTGACATTGGAATGGTATAGAAAAGGGTGGAGGGTTGGATCGCTCGTTGCTCACCTTCACTGGTGAGCAAGTCACTACCGCTACTCATCTGACGCTTTGTGACCTCCGGCCGCTAATGCAGCGTCGGATCGAGCCGCTGGATGGAGAGGGCAGGCGCTCATGGGGGACCTCATCAAACGCTTTTGAAAGTTGCGATAAATAAAGTCGACAGCTTTGGCTTCATCGTATATCTCGGTGACCTTATTGAAAGATTTGAGGAGATTGGAAAGGCAGCTCAGTTTGCATCGGAAGCCGTGATGGGTTGCCTAGACAATGTGGTTTCTCTCAAGGTGACATGTAATACTTGTTTTTATCAATCTTCCCAAGGTTTTGCTAACAACGGATATGAGGCTTATGGTTGATAGGTTCCTGGCTCTTGCTTTCAACCATTCTAGAAAATGGCTGGTACGTTTGCTGTTTTCAAATCTTCTGGAATAATTCCAGTAGTCATAGACCTGTTAGAGACCTCCGTCAGTGGACTACTCATGATTTAGGAGAGGTTCCGTAACATACTCAGATACAGATCATCTGGTCCTGTAAATTAGTAAATATTTTACTTACAGAGTGCTCCTCTATTTCACCAACGTGGAAGATAATTTTTTCCAACGCTTGAACTTCTCCGGGTTGCTCGACTGCTATTATATTATTCATATTCGCATCTGTGAAAGCGGTTCTAAGTATTCGTAGAGTATCATAGATATGTTCGTGGTTTTAAATCACCTGCACCATTTCGTAGAGAACCAACGCAGTCATGAACAACACGTCTCTCATCCACATATGCATAGAACCTTTTAGGGTGGCGCTTAGCAGATTTAACATTTTTATTCATGTACCTCAAAACGTTTCAGGCCACTCTCTTTACTCTTCTACCAGCTCGTTCTTGCGTTTCTTCTCACTCCTGTGTCGGATCAGTTTTGTGGACTTTGTACAATGTCTATCGACAAGCAATTGCCAGGAGGGATTCTTTATGTGTACTTTTCTCGCCGGGATGTATCGCTTGCTTGCACCACCCTCTCTCAAAGATAAACACAACATTCATAGCGGTCCTGCAATCGATTTGATGCCTACCCCATTTAAATTACGGCAGTTTGGGTTTTCGTCGTAAAAAATTTGGATGGCTTGTTTTCGTATGACTCTGCGGTCATTTTGTATGATTGTCATTGCTTTTCGGTCCATCTGCTTAGGGCAGTCACGGTCGCCTGCCTCATGGAAGCATGAGTAGTGGTAGCAGTGGTAGCCGGCGCACCTCTTACAGCGTTAGGGTATGTATGGCTGGCAGTATTTGATGACGTAGCCGTATTCCCAGGCATTTTTTTCACATTGCAGGCCATGTCGCCCCTGGGTAAGTTTTGGTTTTTCCCTGTTTGCCCAGGATCGCTATGAATTTCTGTGTCACGTCCTGGGCAACTGATTTGGTACGCGGTGGTGTTGATGTTTCGTGGTTTAATCCATTCTGCTAGAGAAACGTTGGTGATTTCATAATCCTTTACTAAACTTGCTGCAAAAGCCTTTAGGTCAGTTTTGGGAGTGTAGTTGGAAGTGTTTATAATTCGTCTTGTAGCATTGAAGAACGGATGTATTTCGACAGTTACTTTGTGTTTGTCTATTTTGTTAATCCTTTGTATAGCGTTACTTAGCTCGATATTTACGACGTGGACCAGATACTTCTTTCCCTGTCGGTTTATGTTTATCGGTCTGCCTCCCAGTTGTTTGGAGAGCGAGTTCATCATGTCGAATGGGTTTATTGAGGGAGCAACTTTGTTTGCACCACTATGTACAAGCGTTATGAGGAAGTGGGAAGGGAATGATGCTGATCTTCTCTCCTGGGTGGGAGGGTCAGCCTGGGGGAAGCAAATCGCGGCCGCAGCCTCTCGTCGCCCGACTTTGTGCTCAGTTTGGTACTGCAGGATCTCTCTCTGTCATGTCCTGGGGGCAGTCTTCGTGTCCCGTGGGGTGGCCGTTTACTTTGCAGTGAAAGCAGTGAGGTTTTGCGGATGGGCACGACAAGGGATCGTCTCGCTTATCGTGGTCGTCCTGGGAGCAGTGTGAACATCTTTTTTTACAGTTACAATTTTGGCTCGTGTGTTAGTATTTCTGGCATTTACAGCATCGCATCGGACGTATTTAGAAGGGTGTAACCTTTGTTTTAGCGTCAAAGAAAGGTATACTATGTAGTTAGGTGGGCAGGGTCAATTGAATTTAATCAGAAGGGCCGTGGTGGTGTTTCTTCTTGGTTTGATATTTGGTGCGATTTTCGCTTCATTTATACATTCCTCGAATTGGACGAGTCCGGTGATGAATTCGTCGACTTCATCACTCGGGAGACCCTCAATGTAAACCAGGCCTGAACTCGTGGAAAAAGTTGAGCGTGGTATGATTTTGCAAAGTTTTTCGCATATTCTGTTTCTGGAGAGTATAGTGTCACTTTGAAGTTTTGTGTCTACTTTAATGGTAAAGCTATCGTCACCGCTGGCGGTGATGTTGAGAATTGGACGGCCAGTCATGGAGCCCAGTTCTTCTCGTAGTTTATATGGGCAAATATCAGGTCTGTCATTGACATCTAATGTCATTTTCAAGTGTTCGGGGAATTTAGAACCGTTGTTGAATAGGTTGTGGTCATCAAATCGTGTGTAGTCTTCTCTTTGTGTTTTTTGGTGTTCGGGCGTTACGAGTTTCGGCTGGGAGGAGAGCGATGTTATCGGAAAGGGCAGAGGCGGAAACACACGAACGGGTTACGGGTTCCCTGGCCTCTATCCTCTTCATCAGCTCCTTCAGTCGGGCATTCATACTTGCACAAAGGTTCTCGAGTTTAGTGAGACGTTCGCCGACTTCACTGGAGGGCGCCGAGCAGTCCTCAGTCTCCAGCTCGGGAAGCCTATCATTTTGTATATCTTGCCCAGGGTATCCTGCATTCCGGTTATATTCGCGTCCAGCTTCGAGACGCGTTCATTTGTGTCGTCGATTACAATTCGAGTCAGGTCTCCTGTCGATGAGGAACTTCTTAGGGGCTCGTCTTTCTTTCTTGCTGACTTGTTGAGTGCGACGCTCTGGAGGGGCCGTCAGCCCCTCTCCGATAGGTCATGGTAATGCCCATTGTTTGATCCCCAGCTTCTACCCGGGGTTCTGGGTAATGAAGGTGGGGTCGTCTCTACATTTATTTTTGTTGTATATACGAATGTACACACCAACATAATTGCTCTTAAAACTCGCCTTAAATGTAGATTTTTTTTTAAACGACTTTTTTCAACCTTTTTTTTACAGATTTTTTGTTTCTTTTTTAAATTTTAATTGGTTTCAATTCTAAATTCACAAACCCCGGTGTCAGTGGGGGGCTTACCTCTTTGTGCACTAAGGGGGGGATGTAGCTACAAACTGAAAGGGGGAACGGTGTAGGGATCTTCTAACTCGACACGTATTTACACAAAGGAACAAATGAATAACGGTGGATAACGAGGACACCGCGGGAAGGCGGGTGAGCCTGGGATACCCCCAGGGGGTTTCCCTCTGAGGTGCCTTATTGCTCTCGCTCTAAAGAGATGATAGTCGATCTCTCAAATTTAGTTGAAAACTTTAACCTTTACGAAACGATATTCGGTCTCGGAGCCGATATTCGGCTTAGAGCGGTGACCGGCTCTTATTTTGATACAGCAAAAAAAAAGTTTCTGTATCCTGGAAACTTGCAAAACTTTGGAGCTTAGACGCGAAGAACAGTATGCGATATTAATTTAAAACTCAGTTAGTTGTCCGTCATTGGTTGCGATACTGGCTCTGCGCAAAGCTACCAGAGGGGACTAATAAAAGCGAAGCGAACAGAAATTTGCACCAAAAGAAGAGAGTGTCAGCCAAGTCTGCTGACGGGGACGTAAGAGATGCGGTGCGAGAGCTTGCTTCTTCTTTGGGTTTGGCGCCAAAGAATGAGGCTACGACAGATTCCCTGCAGGTACAGCACCCACCAGCTCCAGAGCACTTATTTTTGCCTACTCCCCCAGATGATAACCATGCGGGCCCCACAGTTGCCTTTGAGGACGACGTCCGGAGGGCTATATTCTCATTTCCACCCTTCTCTGCGGGAGGCCTATGTGGTCTGCGTCCCAGTCATCTCAGGGCTTTGCTAAGTCGGGAGTCGGGTGAAGCTGGTGCCCACCTGCTGTCCGTCTGGCAGAAATCACAAACATGGTGCTGAGAGGCGAGGTGCCCAATTGCATGATTACTACCTTCATCGGAGCTGCTTTTAGCGCTCTGGTGGAGGAGGACGGTGGCATCCGCTCGATAGCTGTTGGGAACACCTTGAGGAAGCTCGCTACCAAAGTGGGAGTCAACCCACTGTCTATGAGATTCTGCCATGAGCTTCGCCGGAACAGTTAGGATTCTGAACCAAAGGAGTGTGTGAGGCAGCTGCCCAAGCAGCCAAAGCGTACTCAACAAACTATGATCACAGAAGTTTCTTGCAAGTGACATGCGCAACGCTTTAAACTGTATCAGAAAACACTTTTCTAACTGCGGCTAGGAACCGCGCGCCAGGTACTCTCAGACTGCTTTGGCAAGCATATTCGCAACCAACAGCATAATATTACGGTGAACAAGTGTTGCAGTCATCCAATGGTATTCAGCAAGGAGACTCATTTGGACCGACTCAGTTCTTTCTGAGAGGCTGATGAGGTTGCCCGAGCTGTTAAGTCAGAGTTCAATGTCTGGTACCTTGATGATGCAGCCCTTGGAGACACACCAGAGAAGGTATTGCAGGACGTGCAGCGCTTGATTGATCGGTTGTCCCCCTTAATGACAGATCTTGGAACCAAGCCACTTGGCATGTTACTCATGGAGGCCTCGGGTTCAGAAGAGCAGATGTTGCCCAACCGGTCTTCATCTCGCCGATGCATTCTGTGAGTGACTTAGTCGAAGCCGTCCCGTCCTTTGCGATTCGAACATCGTGGCTGATACAGAAGAGCTGCAGGGTGCCGTTGGGATGGTGGAGGGGGGGTGAGAGGTGGTGATCCCCTCAACTTGAAGGAACAGGACAAGAGTAAGCAGAAAGTATGGAACTTGCCTTTGGTAGAGGACATACTGAACGGTTTGCTCGCAGTTCCTCCTTACTGCCTCCAGCAGAGACAGTGGTCTCTAGATGCAGGCAGTCCTTGTGCCATCATTGAGGACTCAAATAGGTCCAGAGACTAAGCATTGCAGTTGCTCTGATGGTGGGATCTAAAATCTACCATCAGCATAGAAGAGACGGGACTGCATGGACCATCATGTAGGTACAGTGCCAGCCGCTTTCTCTGACACTGCGTCAGAAGATCTTTGCAGAGAGCGGGACTACCATTGGTGCTGAAACCTTTGGGTTTGGATACAGGTGATGGCAAAAGACCCGATGGCATAACAGCTTTCCATTTCGAAAATGTTAAGAGTTTATGCTGGGATTGTACTTGTACGGACACTTATGCGGAAACGCATTTGATAGGTTTTGCAATTTCAGCTGGTTCTGCAGCTACAGAGGCAGAGAGACACGTAAGCGCAGGAGATATGGCGCTCTGACGCGGCAGTTTCAATTTAGGCTAATAGCCTTGGGCACAACAGGGGTGTATGGCGAGTCAACTGCTCGAATTGAGGAGATCAGACGTAGATTGGTGGAGACAACTGGAGATTTACGAGACTTTCTATGGTTCCCGCAGCGGTTGGGTTTGGGCCTACAGTGAGGCAACGCAATCAGCAATCTATCAGCAGGTCTGGAGGCCGGGGAAAGGTTTCAGTGGGTCGGAGGGCACTCCGTCTGGGCGATCATATCCGGCTCCACTCTTCGTTCCATAAGGAGATTTACTCTTCTCAAAGGTTATTCATCCAAATTTTAATGATTTTTGTCCATCGAAGTCCATTATCAACTTCTAATTTCACTTGCAATGTCTGTCAAATAAATTGAGTTGAGGAAAAAAAAACAGGCCCACAGGGCTAGTTCTAGTAAACCCGTTTAGGTATTGTATTTATTAACTGACCTCAAAGTCGTCTTCTCTCAAGTTATATCAGTTAAAGTTCGTCGAGTCTTTGCGGATATGTCTTATTTTTCAGTTTCGGAATCATTTTTGTTGTTCGGTTCTGAACACGTTCCATAATATCACTTTAGGGGAGAGAACCAAAATTGTAGTGTAAATTCCATATAAGGCCTGACGAGTGAAGTATATAATGACAGCACGATGTCCCTTGACCTGCAGTGGAAATTTTTGGATATAAAGTCGAGAACTCCATCAGATTCTTTGCAGTTATCATCCACTTGGTTTTTAACTGGAGATCTTTGATGACTTATATTCCAAGATCTCGTTGTTGGTCATGATGTTACTGTTGCCCTGCCAAGTATTGAACGATGAGTTTCTTTGACATAAAGCTCTGACCCTCCATCTTTGTTGCTTTGTGATGGCTTGTCTAAACTGAAGGTCCGGAGTCCTTGAATGCCTATTTCCGCCGGTAGATTTCGCTCCTTCATATCCAGCCACGATTCGTTGATTCAACTATGTCGTATTCGTTCGTTTCACTATACCTTGAAGAAGATCCATCTTGGGCATTAGTGACATCACATTTCCTACTAGAACTCTTCTTTTCCTCTCCTATATGTTTTCGCTGACATGTCTTCAGCTGAGCTGCACCGAGTAACTCGATTCACTTCCATAAATGCTTCTGCTGCCAGTCCCAGTTCTTTCGTCAGGAGTTTGCCTTTGTAACTGCGCGAATTCTTGCGCATCGATTTACTCGTTTAGGTCCCGTGTTAGGCCCGTTCGTTTCTTGAGTGACATCTTTTCCCGGTTCTCTTCTTGTGGTCATAGTGGACTATCTTTCGTTGTGATATTTTTCTACTGCATTACTAAGTAGGATACCAAGACTCTCAATACAGTCAGAGACTAATCCAAACATGCTCCCTTTCCTCTTCACTCCTCTCGCCACCTGGTCCGTAAACGCTCACAAACGCCCGTCATTCTACACCAAACTTAACTTTCACCTTCATCAACCTACAGGACACCTTCTTCCACTCGGTAACGCTACTAGTCAACCGACAACTCGGCAACTCAACAACTCGACAACTCAACCACACCATTTTGTACCAGCCCTTGCTTCACGCCAGACTTCCCCCCACGTACTACACAAGCATAAATTAGATTAAGTGAGTTCAAGTCCACCGAAGTTCGACGCGAGAACACACAAAACTCACCTTCGACGAAATCTTTGAACTGAGTCTCACTCAGCGACAACACTTCAAACTTCTTCCTCACAAACATCTCGTCACTACTACTACTAGGACCGCCGTGGCCGAGTGGTTAGCGTATCCGACTGCAATGTCAGCCTCTGGTGCTGCAGGTCGTGAGTTCGAGCCTCGGCAAAGACACGGCGGTCTTGTGGCAAGAAGATTGAGCGCCTCACCCGCCTGTATCAGCCTAACTTAGCAACCCTAGTGATGAGGGGGGAACAGCTGTATGTCTATACATACATGCGTTTGTATTACAAATGCGCACATTAGCAGCCCCAGCAATAGGGTACGGCAAGGCGTGGGCATCTCCTCCACTCCTCCCACTCGTTTCAACGCCCCTCGCTCCGTCCTAAATTGTCATCACTTATGATACGGTGAGGAACACGGTAGTAGAATTCTTACTTTGGCCGAAATTCTAAATGAACTCTTCATATTATTATAAAACTCTACGAACAAATTCTAGTGAGGCAGCAACAAAGCAATACTAGACATGATCAATAAAGCTAACTGAGACAATGGATACATACAACAGGTAGATAGATATGCATGCACATTACAACAGGAAAACAGAAACCGGACGAGGGAGAAGGCCCTTACCTCGAGTGGGCACTAGCCTCAGTTCTGCAGGTGGCCGGAACTCGTACCGTCCGAGCTGCTCACTCTCCACTGGAATCGGTGATCGTGGCGATACCCGCTCATCACCCACCGAAGGCAACGCAGGGGACAAGTGGTCTCGTGACTTCTGGTGAGATTTTGGGTGAAATTTTGTATCAAAGGTCAATTGTATAGCATACCCGGCTGCAGAGACAAGCTTTAG
>SDVV010028209.1:0-11991 GCA_016164225.1 Gammarus roeselii | reverse complement strand
GTGGGTGGGGGGGGGCCCGGCCATTATGACGCGGCGGGGGTAAACCAGTGAAAACTGTGGGCCCTGCTGCTGACGACGGTTCCTCGGTACATTCGGGACCCAGAGTGTAAGTTGAGGGGCTACCGGCCGGACCCTTTAGCACAAAAGGGCTAAGTTGTGTGAATGTGAGCGTGTGAGGGTGTGAGGTGCGCCTTGCCGTCGGCCACCCCCCTTTCTGGGGGATGCGGCCTAGTGTCTGTATCTGTATCTGTATCAAAGTTTTTGTACAGATCTTCAGTGATGCTCATAAGTGCGTCTTCGGTTGACAATTTTCGCCGATAAGCCTACTGGCAGTCATTCAACAGCTTCTTTGATTCCAGGTAATCAATAAATGGGATAGATAATACATTTTCTAGAATCTTGGATAGGACAGGTAGAAGACTGATCGGTCTAAAGTTGAATGGTTCATTCTTGTCCACGGATTTATGAATTGCTTTGATGATTGCATGCTCCCAGATCTCTGGAAAAGTTTTACTTGCTCTGGAGGTGTTAATAACTGTGATGATATAAAGCATGGTAATTAAACGGCTGTCTTTCAGATATTGTAGGGCTAAGCCATCTATTCCTGTTGAATTTGTGTTCCTCAAGGCAAATACAGCTCGTTTTACTTCGTGTTGCGATTCTTGCTTTGGTTTCCATTTGACATTTGCTTCTAGGTCGCTCTCTCCATCCAAAGCTTTTGGACTCTATATATCTGTTACGTTGGTCTGTAATTCTTGATAAGCTTCCTGGGTTACCTCTTCAAAACCCTGTTTCCCAACTCCAACGAAATAGTTGTTAAACTTTTCTGAAGCTGCTTGAGTATTCGGATAATTAGGTGAGGTGATCCTTTTTTTTGTAGGGAACAATTTTTTTTAGTACATTCCACGTTTCTTTTTGATTGTTTCTGCACTGTTTTAGTTCCTCATAATGGTATTTAATTTTTGCCTTCCTGACTTCTCAGTTGACCCTTCAATTTTGAATTCGAAATAATTCTAACCAACTGATGCTTCGTTTTGCTCTGCGTTTGAGATATTTTTTAGGTGCAATTTCGATTTGCAGTTTTTCTGTAATCCATTTAACTGGCATGCTTTTGATTGTTTTAGTTTCCGTTGGCGCCACCGCGTTCAGACGTGTGAGAAGATAGTCTGTGAGTAATTAGGCTTGCTCTGTGACGTTATTTGTGCTAGGTATCGGTTTAACCATTTCAGTGTTTGTCACTAGTTGTGCTCTGGAATTATCCGCGGTGTAATTTCTTTTTGTACGACAGGTTATTTCGTATACTTTTTTCTTCTCTTCTTGATGTTAATGGTACAGTTTATTTTACGGTGGTCCGAGAAAGAATTCGGCTCCACGTCTCTGGTAACAATGGAAAACGGATTGTTACTTATGAGCAGATCCAATACAGTTTGGGATTCGGGAGTAATTCTTGTTGCACCTTTTATGAGTTGATGTAGCCCGAGTCCGTATAAAATCGGCTTCATAATGTTGGATTTCAATTTCAATTGATCATCATTGAATTATCCCAAAATGTACAGTGTATTTCCTAAGCGGATCGCTTCTCGAAATCTTTCTTCGATGTATTGAAAAGACTATTATTGATTTGGGTGGCCTGTAAAGAGAACCAACAACAAACGACCTGTTTTTTTTCACCTGGATGTTCACCAAAAAGGTCATCAACTTCATTACTGTTGTTAAGCCTTATTTGAGAAGAGGTATATTCTTCTCGCACATAAATCACGGTTCCACCTCCTTTCCTTTCTCTATCTTTTCTATAAACATTGAAGCTGTCAATCTCGATGAAGGTAGAGTTGATGTCAGATTCCAGCCAGGTTTCAGTCAGACATAGAATGTCAATTGAGTCCTCCGTCATCATCATTTCGATGTGATCCATCTTGGTTCTCAAGCTTCTAACGTTTATATGTTTAATCACGATATTATTTAGGTTCTGATGGGTATTTACAGACGTGGTTGCTGAGGGGTGGTTGCTGCTCCCAGATTGAACAGTTTGTGCCTCTAGTCATTTTTTTTTTAACTTACAAGACAGTTGGTGATTGCAGAGACATCTCTTCATCGAATATGGATGGATCATTATCGTATTGCAAAGGAAAATACCTATTGGAACACTGCACATTTGTTTCAGCAGGCTTGTTTCGCTTCGCTACAATATTTTGTGGTTCGAAGTGTGTCTTCAGAGGGTGGGTTGGTGCAAGACTACTATAGTGGTCCTCTTTCTTGGCTACAAATATTGAGTATTGAGCAGTTTCATCACTCATAAGGTTGGTCGGATTAATTACAGTTTTCGTTACAATGTTCGGGTTTGTTTCATCTAAGATTGTGATTTGTATTTTGAGTGCGGTGCTGAGAATTGCGGGGACTAGATCGCCAAAACTGCTATTGTACTCTTTGTTTTCAAAATACTTTTCTATACCGGAGAGCAACCTATCATCTTTTTTATACCTAGTAAAGGCTTCGTAATCTTCTATGTAGTTGAAGGATTCCTCCATTGCTTTAGTTTTTATCTTCTCTAAGATGTTTTCATCGTCAAGTCCTGTTTGTTTTTCTAAGGATCCTTTCACCGCGTGAATCATACAATGTCCGCCTGCTAGTGTTGATTGTCTTTTTAATCTCAAATCATTGAGAATGTTGTCGATGTTGGTGTTCCTGGGGAGTTGTTGCAAGTTTTCCGTCACCTGCATTGGCATTCGTTCATCCGGTTTATTGTTTTTTGTGTCAGCTACGCCACTCTCATTTAGATTTTTAATATGCTCTTCAGTAACACTCTTACTGATGTTATCTAAGAATCTGGTTGCTAATTCTCGAGTGACATTGTTTGTATGTTTGGGATATCCTTGCTTTCGGTTTTGTTCTTTGTTATTGAGGGTGGGTTGGAGCAGGGGAGACTGACCAGAACCAAGGAAAATAAATTTAAATCGGTGATTGAAGAGAGGCATGACTGAGGATGGCTGAACCGTGCTAGAGGAAGGAATGGGTGGAGGGGGGTAATATATGGAAGGGATTAACGGGAAAGGTAGACTTGGACTTTGGGCTGAGGTTAGAGACTGGTAGCGACGGTGGGAGCTTGAGAAAAGAACGGATGGAGGGAGGTAATATATAGTAGGGATTGGCGGGATAAGTAAAGTTGGATTTTGGGCTGTGGTGAGGAAATGGTAGCGAAAGTGGGAGCTTGAGGAAAGAACGGGTGGAGGGGGGTAATATATGGAAGGGATTGACGGGATAGGTAATATTGGAGTTTGGGTTGAGGGTAGGGAATGGTAACGAGAGTTGGAGCTGGAGAAAGGAATGGGTGGAGGGGGGTAATATATGGGAGGGATTAGCGGAATAGGTAGAGTCAAAGTTTTGGCTGAGGTAAGGGAATGGTAGCGAGAGGGGAGGATTGGGGCTGTGCTGCAAGCATAGTTGGACGAATTTGTGTGAAAAGTGTAGAGTGGAGGAGGAGGGTAGGAGAAGAACTGAGGAAGTGCTGAGGGGGCGCTTTTGCTGCGACCGTGTTGAAAAAGCGGTGCATGGAAGCTAATTGTGTGGAGATGATAAAGAGTCACTAATTGGTGATTTTTAGTTAGAATTTTAGTTTGGGGGTGATGAGAGGGCGCTAGGATGTTAGTTGTCTGCGTGTAGATGTCCTTTGCTGATGTGTGATAGGGTGATGATACGAGATGATGGCCATATGATGGAGGGAAGTAGAGGAAGGGAGGAGACCAGAGTAATGATTGCTTGCTTCTGACATTTTTATAGTATAGGGATGGCAATACCTCAACCCTCTGAGGAACGTAACGTGCTAGGGTATAACGTCATGACACAAATTAGTGAAGGAATACAGATAGGGATAAATAGAGTTACTTTTCAGTCTAGCGAATTTGTGCCCCATATTTTCACGGACGGCCGGAGTCACGCAGTCGGCTAACGGGTGACTCATTCTGACGGATGGACGGACAGCTTTCAGATTATTCATAAGGTATGTTAATAGGTTATATATATTATTAGGTTTTTATATGTTAATAGGTTATATAAATAGAACGTTTACTCACTACCTTTGGTATTCGCATTTCAATGCTGGGCATACTGTATTGCAATTTCGTTGCATGTCATGTTGCACATATGCATTTCAATGCTGGTCCTCTGAATGTTTAGAGGTATTGATAACATACATTTAAACGATAATTTTCATCGATATCAAAACTAACAGTTAAACAATATTTCACATGCAGTCTTAAACGTTAAAACCGCTTTGGCAAATTAGGTGAGTTTGCTCATATCTGTTATTTGAACTGTATTTTTTCCATGACTGTTTTGTCATTATTCCTATGTTTTGAGTGAATGTTTCGTTACATATTTATGTCTGGATTATAATTCTAGATATTTTTTCTGTACATATATATTTATTTGTTTTCTTATCTAGTTGAGGTATAATTGACTTATCCGGAGGTTGTTTGGTGGGGGTTCTTAGCGGTTGGACGCTCGGTACCAGCCTGATATTGAATTTATGCAATGTTCTGTGTATTTTCCAGTCGTTTATTTCATATGTATATAATATTTATAGGTAGTTGGCGAGTTGATGTTTGTATTTTGGGTTGATGCAGCAGCTTCTATACGAGAATCTATCTACCCCATAACGCATTATCCAGGTTTGAACCAGATATATTGGTGTTCAATTGACGCGGTGTTCCAATAGCGAGAGTACCTGAACGATATGGATTTATTGTAAGTTATTATATTGTGTTATATAAACTTAGAAATGATCGTTTGATTTATGTTGATTTTTTTTTCTTTTTTCAAAGTTGAATTGCTATTTCATACAGTTATAGGATTATTTAGATTATTTTAGGTTTGCATCGTCCATGTAGCACACTATTTCATGCATAATTGGTCGGTTATTGCATCATTCTTCTATTTTATTATATATCTTGACCGTTTTAGTATGTGTCTTTTAGTTTTGTGTGTTCTCTGTACAATTTCCATCTCCAATTCAATCTGTTGGTTATTTGTACAATATCGGAGTATTAGGATATATTACGTTTGTATCTGCAACTTTGAATATTATTTCAGGTATAATTTAGTTACATGTTGTTTATTTTTTAGTGTTTTATGCATCTTTTTACATCCTGGTACAATGTTTGACGTGAATATTATAGATATAGAAGATTCGATAAGGTACAAACTCGGTCTTGTTGTTAGCTAATTGTATGTTTATTGTAGGACCATACTTCAATATTTAGGAGTTAGAGGAGTCCCCTAGGCCAAAGCTTGTTATGTTTTTTTTTATAAGTAAACCGATACCCTTAGTGTATTACAATTTTTTAATGTGAATTAAAGCAGAGAAGAGAATTACGTAGTTATTTTATTAAAAATGCATGTTCAAGAGGTGTAACGTCCATATTGCATCTCTGTGGAATTTCTTCATTGAACCCTGGCAAGTGTATAGTGTAACGTTTTATGAGACGATTTACTGATGGAGGGGTCCTGATGTAGAGGTGGTTTACACTCTTTGGTTGTCATTTGGAGTTCGTCCATGTTGAACGAAAATTTTGTAAGTTCTTGTGGACGTCAATCTTAAGGTCCACATGTTTGTGAGAGGTTATGCGACAAGCTGCTCATCGTTGTAGTAATTTACTTAGGTCGTCAGCGAACAGAAGCCCAGCTTCTTTATGACCACACTCATTGAGAATCATGTCAGGCCCATTCTTAACCACTATATCTGTGTATAGATTCTTGGTTATGTCTAGGATGTGACTTTGCTCCACGTTGTTCAGAGATGATGGACTAAACAGATTCATGGTACGTCTGAGGTATTGTATCATGACCGGGTGTTGCCTCTAAATTTATTATATATTAGTGGTAGTTTGCTGAGAAGCGACCTAGTGAAACCTTGTAGAGTTCGTTGTCATGACACAGTGGGCTTTGATTTTTTCTCCTACTAGAGGCATAGCATCAGTTTGGTCTGGAAATTTCTGATTGACTTGAACGAATACGTAATATCATTATTTTTTATGCATGAACTCAGTGTTAAATGTCAGATATTTTCGGTATGGCTGTAATGTTAGCGTATGATTTTTTTCTGAACCAGATCACCTTAGGGGTTCAAGTGCAGGATTATTTTTATTTATTACAAGATCGGTAGTGTACATCGGCATCATGTATTAATTGACCGTACACCTTCCATTTTGGTGTAGGATTTATCCTCTGGGGTACGACAGGATACGCCGTATATCATAGTTAATTAATGTCGGTTAGGGTAGAGTAGAGAATCTTATTTAGCTATTTTTTATATTTGTTATTATATTTTTCGATAGGTTATCATAGGAATATATTTGTATTAGGAATAAATTCGCCTAATTTCATAGAATGTTGGGTATAAAATATGCTTAATTGGATGTAATGATCCAAAATATTGATATGTTATACCTTTCGACGTAGGATTTGGGTCCGGTTTTATGTCGTCTTGGAGAACTAATCTAGCGGATTTGTGTAGAATTAGTGTTGAAATTCTTCAATTATTTAATGTAGATCTCAATTATGTTATCCGCTCGCATATCTTGGGAGCACAGCGTTTGCGCTAAAATTATTTCCGCACACGCGCACTATCGCCACTTCACTTCAGCTCAATGTCATGGCCGGACACTGTCATAACTGCTAAAATTCTTTCAGTACACGTGGTTTCGCGCAAAACGATGTTTCAGCCTACACGCATTTGCGCCACTTCAATACAGCCCATTGTCAGAATCAGCCATGAGTCGTATCATTTTGCTGGTTATCACTTTAATGAAATTTCAATAAACTGTCATAACCGCTGAAAAACAGCCTTACGTACCCTAGAAAAATACGTACGTTTGCCCCGCGGGTTAGAAATACTTACCTTTGCCCCGCGGGTTAGAAACACGTACCCCTAGGTTAGGTTAGGCTGGGAAGAAAAGTTTAATTTAAGTGATAACCAGTAAAATGGTACCTTAGTTAGGTTGTACGCCAGTGGCAGATACCTAAGTTAGGTTGCATGCAGGTGGCAGATTTCACAGTGACTGGTCTAACTGAGCAATGCTATGAATGTTCGCTGTTAAAAAATGGTACCGTAGGTAGGTAGTCGGAAGAACTTGTGGCTGATGAGACAGTTGGCGGAGATGAAAGGGGCTGATCTGACGTTAGCTATAAAATAATTTAGCGCCAGGGAGAGCGACCCCATGTCTTCACTAGATGCTCATTCCTGCATGTCTTGCTTTTATAAGTGTTTGTGATCCGTTTGCAGCTTATACACTTAGAAGTTATTGAATAATTCAGGCTTTTTTATGAGATTGCATTCCAATGAAAAACATCTGACGTTTTCGAGCATCCACCAGATCCACTGTTTCATTTTTCACCATACGTTTTTAATGTACAAGGGCCGTTAACCTATCCCATCCTAACCTAATCTAACCAAGGATTATATATTTTTCCCAGTTTCCATACTTATGTCATGTATCTCTTCATTGATTTAAGCTTTATTCTTATCAAATCTATCCACTTGACTCTGTAGTTTTTCCAATCATTAGCAGATTGTGTTTACATAAATATATTTGTTCACTCTGCTTGTTACAAGTCCAGTAATATCGAATAGTTTCAAGTAATGTTAGGTGATCGCTCGTTTGTAGATTGTAGATTTTTCTTGTGCTCTTGCCGCGCAGTTTGATCTCGTGCTTCGATCATGCAAGCAGTGTACAAACATTTATTAGTGTGTAGTATTTTGTAAATGTATTACTTGTTTGTTGTGTTCACTGACACTGACATTTTAGGCCAGGCTACTAGTTGGCATATGATGACTAAAACAATGTGGGAAAAGTAAAGTGTTCATGTGTGAATTTTAAGCACCACATCTGGACTGGCTGCCAACTTAGAAGCTGAATATTTTTCAATAATTACAATATTCGCAAAATTTTACATTTCAATCCTGTTTTTTAAGGGCTTCATTTCGAGTTCAATATAAATCATTGACACATCTGCCACTTATTTCCTAGTGATGGGTAACTAGTAACTAGCTATCTGCTGTACCTCTCCACGACATATTGGAATCACGTTTCAGCTTACCCGACAGTCTTGTCAAAAGCTGTCGACACCTTCATACTCACGTCTCCGACTGGGTCACCTTACCAGCCTAGAGAGCTGTCGACACCATCATGCTCACGTTGCCGACTGGACTACCTTACCAGCCTAGAATTACTGTAAGTCAATTATTGATCCAACTATTTCTCATAATTCAATATTTCTCCAAATCAATCTAAATCAAGTAACATATTTTCTTTATCTTTAATTATTCTGATTTGTGAAATTCCCAATAACCAATCGCTGTTAACTAGTGAATTTGTTCGTTAACTAATTGATGCTCCGTTTGGTGCATTCGTTCAGAGATTGGCGACCCTGCGCGATTGACCGATTAAGATTGTCAATCAAGTGATTGATCATAATTTCAGTGATTCATGACTCCGTAACGCTGCTCCTTTTTGCTTCTTTCATTTGTATACATAAATTTACATCATTCAAATCCGTTTACCTAATAAATTTTCAGCAATAAATGCAATTTTTAATGGAGACTTAACGTATTTTTTTACCGCATTAGCCTTTCCACCAACTACTTCACGATGCCAACCCTTGAGATGATATTGATGGAACATCCCTCTTCAAGACTTAACTCAGAGGCACGGCTGCCAAGATGCTGCCGTCAATACTGTAAAATGTTCTTCAACGAAGAACCGTGGGTAGTCCTCCCTTCTCAGTTCACTGGGCTGACGGTTACTAACATGAAGAACATGCTGCCCACGTATCCATCTTCAGGAGTATAGCCAAGATGGGCCCTATGATGAGTTTGGGACTCCTACCAAGAGCAAGCAAGAAGATACTGGCCTCCACAGTCCTGCCAGTGACAGGCTCAGAGGGCGGCGTTCCCTGATCCGATGACGGCCATCAATAGCACTACGCCACGAATGGCACACTCAAATACCCAATAGATGAACGGAGAGCAAGAGTATAGCTACCGCAAATGGGCGCGAGTATCTGTACCCCGCTCCACGTGAGAATGAAGCGGTTCGAAAGCTTTATAATTACCATTTGAGGTCGTATCGGGAGAGAAATAACATATCAGGATAAAACAGGTAGTTGTTTATGAAACGAAGAAAATATTGAAATTAAGATAAGCAAATCAGTTATTAGAAGCATGTTATCAGCGATCAAAGATTACGTGAGAAGCAAAATGTTAATTACAATTCTTATTTCTGCATAAGGGGAACAGCAAGGGTCACAAATTGACACGCGTATACTTGAACACCACATTGGCCGTTTATTGCACTTTTAACGACCAATTTAGATGTGAACTTAAATCGCAAAGAAATGTTGTTTATGGTTAGTCTACAACGGAAGAACAAAGGGTTATTTGTAATTTATCTTATTGGGGGTGTTTGTTACGGAAGTATATTTGAACTAATCTTCTCAATACGTTCTCAAGGCTTAAGTTCGAGCTAAGCCGTCAACAAAGTTTCTTCCGTTATTGCTGAGAAGCAACGAGACTTTGATTACTATTGAAGATTACCATGATTTTATAAAATATTTTTTCGCTATATATTCAAACTTCGTAGGAGTTTGATTTTAAATTGAAATGAGTAGCTTTATTCAGATGTAGTACCGTAACAAACCCCATATTTAGTTCAATTCCACGTGGGTATTCGTTATAGAGTAACTGTAAATGAAAAAATCGTGTTCCTCTTCCCACGTGAAATTGAATTTAATAAATGAAAAGGTTCTCTTCTCACGTGGAACTTGATTTAGTGAGCATTTCTGCTATTGGATCTTAAGTGGACACGGCCTCTTAATTATTTAATGAAAACAGGTTCCTTCAAGTTTAAATACAAAGAACGCCAAATGTTTAATTCATATTCCTGTTTATCTTCAAGCAATCACGATTTGTCCTCGCCTCTGTACATTTGATCGGCCATTGTATGTTACGAGGCTTAGGGACAGGTTGCAAATTATTTGCATTAATTTGTATTGGTTATTATCCGAAATTGTTAAGTAATAAGAGATGTGACGACATCAGGTCTCAAAGCTTCGATATAAGATCGTTAACCCCCCCCCCCGTATCTTTTCATCCGTTTTTTTCCGACGGACTACGTCCAAAAGTGTCTGTCAATGTGCCAACTTGTACTGTTCAGACGTCTCATTATTTGCGGTGATCATCTTCCATTGACTCACGAAGCCTCGTACTGGTTTCAGGACAGATCAAACCAACATTCGGTGGGTTGCCAGATAGAGGGATTTGCACTCCTGCACGACGTATACACTAAATTCAGAATACTTCATCCTATGCCCTGGAAAGAATTATTTTAATTAGGTGGGCGGACCTGAAAGATGACCCTTTTACAGACAGCCGCATTCACGTGTTCGAGCGCAGTGTCTTGTGGCGTTCGGTGTCCGAAGATGAGACCCCGCGGGTTGGTGACAAGGCCAACCAGTAGTCTAGCCTCGCAGACGATCGCCGTGATATGTGACTTATGGGGTCAGAAAAGGTTACCACAGGGTGATAAGGCGGATGAATTAGAGTCTAGCCTCGTATATGAGCGTGGTGTCATGAGGCAAACGGGCTCCGAAGTGGGTAGTAAAGTCGTCGGTGAGCTTGACACCCTCTGGGACTTTGATGTTGAAGTTCTGGATTATGGCGGCTGTGAAGATGAAGAGTTCCATGCGGGCGAGGGCCTCGCCCACACACTGGCGGCGACCTGAGGATAAAAGGGGTATAAGAGCGTGGGGGCATAACCGTGAGACCTCCATAAACTCATCAACACATCGATAGCAACTAGGAAATATGAGACGAATATGAGGGAGCAGAACGACAGTGATAATCACGGATTACTTCTGTTTCCTTTTGCGTAGATGCAGCGTTAGTTTCAGGGGTCTCCATCTACAGAGATACCATTTTCAACAGCTGCCCACAAAACCGCTACTGTCACAGCGCTATACATTTTGTGAGCTCATTCTTGATACTCGGAACCCAGAGTGTAAGTTGAAGGGCTACCGGCCGGACCCTTTAGCACAAAAGGGCTAAGTTGTGTGAGTGTGAGCGTGTGAGGGTGTGAGGTGAGCCTTGCTGTCAGCCACCCCCTTTCTGGGGGATGCGGCCTATTGTGTATCTGTATCTGTATCTGTATCTGTATCTGTATCTGTATCTGTATCTGTATCTGATTGTTGATATGCCTACTATAACAAGTAACGGAAATAATGCACGTAATCATCGCTGCCGGAAAAGCTAATTGCCGAATGCGCTAGTTTATGCAAGACAACACTATTAATGCATCTCAACTGGTTTGTCAAACTTTAACTTAAGCTCAATACATTCGATAATACGAAGATCACATCGACGGACGTTAGGGAAAATTCCACAATGAAATGGCTATATCCTATCCAGAATATGACTATTTAGTTATAGTTATACCAAACCTGGCCCAACATAACCTAACCTTACCTAAAAGTACCAACATCTACCTGTCCAAACCTAATCTAAGTCAATTTAACGTGAAGCAGACGCACAATATTGTGAATGGGGTGCAGTTCCGAAGAACCTTCGGGAAATAATGGAATATACCAGGTAAACTGATGCCCTTGCCGACGCAGCACTCGGAGACGGTACCCATGTTATGTGTTAACGAACAGAGCGCCAAGCTAATGTGGCTCACAACAAGTGTTATGCGTTAACGAACAGAGCGCCTAGCTAATGTGGCTCACAACAAGTGTTATGCGTTAACGAATAGAGCGCCTAGCTAATGTGGCTCACAACAAGTGTTATGCGTTAACGAACAGAGCGCCTAGCTAATGTGGCTCACAACAAGTGTTATGCGTTAACGAACAGAGCGCCTAGCTAATGTGGCTCACAACAAGTGTTATGCGTTAACGAACAGAGCGCCTAGCTAATGTGGCTCACAACAAGTGTTATGCGTTAACGAA
>SDVV010028208.1:0-11991 GCA_016164225.1 Gammarus roeselii | reverse complement strand
AACAACAGTTAGGGACCAAGTATACCCCAATCCAGTCATTTGAAGGAAAAAAACATATAAATACAATGAAAATTAATAATTCATATAAAATATATATGTACATAAAGACGAAACCTCCCTAATATATTCGAAAGCAAGGGTTATAAGCCCCCCGCCAGTCCACCCCCCTTCCACCACTTCGCGTCGCCCGCCTGCTTTATGTGACTCCGCCCACATCCGTCCGCCCGCCTGACTCCGGCCCCATAATCGTCCCAAGGTCGCCCATCCAAACGCCCGCCGATAAAACTGCCTCGAATTGCATTTCGCACCAATACTAACTACTCCGATTGCGAGCAACGTGGTCTGAATTCAATTGCATTATTTTCATCATTTTGAGTCTTTCAAATAACGAAGTTGTGTAGCTGTAGAAGAAATATAGTAGGACCAATTATGTGTTTTTCATAGTTCAATTATCTCATTCATTGGCGTTTCAATTCAATTCATCTTGCATAAAATTGCAGCGTGAACTGACGACAAAACAGCAGACTCACGTCACATAATCGTTACATTGCGTTGACGGCTGCTCCTCTAGCATGAGTAGCATATCTTTAACAGAAATCTCAAACGAACTGGAAAAATACATTATGAAAGGAGAATGCACCTGGTCTCGTGCTCTGGTCTCTACTGGAGAACAATTGAACTCGTATCATGCTGATTCGGCCTCGGTCCGTTAACAGTACGTACACCTATTTCCAGTACTGTGATATGCTGGTTATCAACAGCCCAGACACTGGCTCATACAAACATCCTGTAGTAGTGTGCATGCATATTTATCTAGTTCTTGTAAGTGGTTTGTGTAGCATGCCTTCTGTATTCATCATCTCGTTGGGTTACTGCTCATATTAGATTCGCAAGTCTACCACCCTGCAAAGCAGGTGAGAGCCGTCTTGACTAAAAAATTCCTGCAAGAATATGATTCTTGCGTGGGTGTTGCGTGGGCTGAGGTTTAGATTCGTAAATCGGTGAGGTGTACTGGTGACCTTCGTCCCTAAACTGTATCCTGTGTCCCCGAGCTATCGTCTGAACTTTAAGCCTTCGTCCCTGAACTGTGACCTGTGTCAACACGCTACTAAAATAATGGTAGCGAACGAACCGTAGTGTGGAAAGAAGCTGTAGGATGTCTTCAACAGTCGCCATGGTTGGTGAGGAGGTACATAGAAATCTGCATTCAAACCTATCTGACCGATGTTAGTTGATTTGGTAGCATGCCCTCTTTATTCATCGTTTTGTTTGGTAACTAACTAAACATTGTTGATCCACAAGATCTACCACCCTACATGCATAGCAAGTGAGATAGGAGTGACCGGACAGGCTTGTCTGTCTATGCAAGATAACAATCCTGCCCTAACACAATGAAATTTCTCGTACCGTAACTCGTTCCTCCCGTTTGGTTCCTCTGATCAAGCATTTCTCGCATCAGGCTGGAGAACCACGGACAACAAGATTGGGAGAGTGGGAGCTTGTGGATACGCCGGCAGGCCGGTCACGATTGACATCGCTAAGCTGCGCCAACAAGTTATTGGCATGACCACAAACAAACTTAAGTGGCAGCTGCCAAACTGTCATGGAAATGCCTGAAAGGTGTAACTTTCGTTAACTTTGAAGTTAGTCTGCTTGTCAGAGCGGAACGTGAGCCGTGAAAAAATGAATAGAATACTTAACCTAACTACAAGAAGCATAGAGGTTCAGCAGAAGAGGGAGTTTCAGCAGGAGAGATTAGGTTCGGGTATGACTTATTTTGTTGTTGATCAATATTATATATTTCTTATATTTCATTTCCATAAGACCAATTCTGACGAACCACATTTTAACAGTTAAATATTATTCACGAAATAATATAATATTATAATAATTTCGTCAATGTTTCCAATTAGTTACAGTTTATGTCGTAATATATTCAGAGACATATGTATTGCAAAGAGGATAAGCGATGTTTTATATACGGATTTTGTCTTTCAATCTCTTTTTTATCATCCATTCAAACTGCATAAACAAATTTGTGGAAAGCAGAGTGGAAATCTTCAAAGGGTTAAATTTTGAGTTTCATATATCATTATTTTCAGGGCAGTATTAAAAAAATGCCCATATAACATCATACCTAATATACGCGGCAAGATTATTGTGATTATAATGATATTTCAGATCATTTTTGTCTTCTTCTTGCAGAATCAGTCTTCTCAAGAATTCAGACATCTTCACGAATAAACTAGATAAATTCAAAAAGTTAATATTCATTGCTCGACATCGCGTTATAATGACCTCGACTGTGGTCATTGAACATGCTATACCCAATTTAGTAATTAGACAATGAAAAGAAACGTGTCAAAATGGTTTCAAAAACAGGGATCGACATCGAGAAATAGAGAACATTTGTGGAACATTATCTCTTGAAACAATGCAATGTTTGTATAAAATCCCTTGCCAACGTTGAAACACGAAGGCGAATTAGATTTTTGTTACAACATTTCCTTGAGAAGTTAATGATATATTTTTATATCATTGAAATGAATTATTGTCGATGGAAAGTTCCTGCGTTGCTGAATTTTCTCACAAGAGTGTTTGAAGAATAATAGACACACATAGCATAAATTGAATGTTTCAGTTGTGGTGTAGAACATATATGCACATAAAATGTATCTCGTGTAATTTTCAAAATTTAAGAAGGCAGTGTGGTGCCATTAATTCAAGTGATGTTTACAGCTGTGTGAGTGTATATGATGTTTACAGCTGTGTGAGTGTATATTATAGGTACTTTAAAGTTACGAAGGCAGAGTGGTGTCATTAATTCAAGTGATGTTTACAGCTTGTGTAAGTGTATATTATAGGTAGTTTAAAATTAAGAAGGCTAGTGTGGTGTCATTAATTCAAGTGATGTTAACAGCTTGTGTGAGTGTATATTATAGGCAGTTTGCACGACCAGTAAGCAACGGATTTCATTCGTAAGCGATTGCGCCTACATTGCTACAACATGCTTTGCTTGCTCGTGGCTATTCCGGATCATAATCACTCACACTGTGCTGTATTTTGTTACTAACGAGGGCTCGTTAGGCCTCACAAGGATTTCTGGGGGCCCTGTAAACGATACTAGTGAATGGAGCGGTAGTACAGTAGACAACAGTAGGAATTATGTCGATAGGAACGCTACCAAACCATTATCCTAATTTAAGGTTTATATTTTTAAAATAAATATGCTATGCAGAAAACAGTGTATATGTAACTCCTAATCTTATGAAACCGAAGTTGATGGATTGGACTTCAGGGTATAAAGGATATTAAATTTTCATAGGTATAATGTCAGGTTGTAAAGTTACATAAAAATAATAATTCATATATTGATATGAACCAAGTCTTCGTCAACGTGAACTAAAATGGAGAAAACATTGCTATTTAAATACACTAAATATTACTCAAGTTAATCGATTTCCTTCTCTTCTATCAATGGATGTTATTGGAGGACACTATTGTTGAATATGATAAAATAAAATACAATTTTACGATAAGCTATTTATTTTTCAGAAAATTGAGTAAATTCAGTTTGATGGACTGGCATTCAAGTGATCGCGACAATTTAAAGGGTAAACTGGTTTTTGATATCGAAACTAATGCTCAACATGTTTGTTTAGCACATGATCACAGACTTTGCTTCTGTTACAGATACAATTGACCGGCGTATTAGAAATTAGTGTTTTTTCCTGGAAAATATCCTAGCCTGCGTCTAGTCGACATTTAGAGTCAATTTATTTGATGTGAATCAGTTTGAAATGTTGACTAATTGATTATCCATATTAGCAATAGTATCATTAGGGTTTTTTCCGGTCGGGGTCACTGTAGTGTCATCTTCAAAATGAACAGAGGACAACCTGTCGTTAGTGTTCACAATGTCATTCATGTAGATAAGGAAGACCAAAGATTTAAGGATCGACTGTAGCGGTAGTCCTAAATTAAGCAAACCGACAGATCATGCATATTTATTCCAATCCACTTGGTGTGGTCAATCAACAAGATTACAATACATTCAGCTCGTGTCTAAGCAACTAACTCTGTAATGCAGTAATTTCGCTTCCAAAATTTTGAGGTTCACACAATCTAAAACTTTGATGTGGTCCATAAAAGTCCAACTCAGACTTTCCCAACATCAAACCTATCAATAAAACGTACAGAGAATTTTACTGAAGCCTGTTCTGTATTTTTGAATGCCTGGGAGCAATTTTGATTTTGGCTTAGTAGTTTTCTGGTTAAAAATTATTATTTGTATTCAAGCGCCTAAGTAAAAGTTATTTTCTTTACAAATGGCTGATATTGGGCGAAACTCTTTTTTGGTCAGTTATGTTTACATTTTTAATATTGCTACCGTGTTAGCCGTTCTTGAGTGCACCGGGTAGAACTCCCTGCTGAACTGATTTATTGATGAGTTTGGTCTAAGGAGCTACATAATCCCATATTGTACTTTATTTACGTTGCTTGACATGTAACCCCATGCAGACAGTACTGTATATCTTATAAACTATTTACGATTACATTTACTTCGTTCATGCGCACAGCGTTGAAGATGACTATGGGCAAAACTAGATTAACCAAGAGTACTAGGTATACTACTAGTTAAATTATTGTTGAAGAGACTCAAAATTATTCGAGACTCAGTAATGACTTAATCATGATTAATAATCTAATTCCAACTACTCTGGTGATCTTTTCGGAAGAGATAACATTCAAAATTTCTAACTTTATTGCTATTTCAATGCCAAGTCTCGATCTGATTTTGGATGCAATTATCACGAGCAATATTAGTTAGTTTAGTGAAGTCATTTAGTGAAGGAAACGTTTATATTCTCGTTTATGCGCGAAGGGATGCCTATGACTCTACGGTACTATATGTACCGTAGACTCGGCTTGTTTGTGGAGATTTTTTTTATTAGAGGTAATGGCGTCTTGGACCGCCTAATAAGAAGACTTTGTAACGGTGTAAACGCACCATATGAGTTTACTGCGGTTAATAGTAAAGTAGTACGTTCTCAGCGCCTCCTAGAAATTTTGATTATTACGATTGCTATACTAACCAATGGAAGTTACAATCGTGCTAGGGTCTTCGAGAGAACTCGGGGAGTCAATCGAGATAGGGTGATGGAATATTAATTATCATATGTAAATCTAGATCGAATTTGTGGAGAATTATATTGTAGTTATTTTCAATATCGTACGTATAGCACGATCAATGAGGTCAATGTTGAGTAATTGTTTTCCATCTACAGTTTTGAGCTATTGCTAGAAGTCATGCAAGTTGATTATTTGTAAATATGTTGCGTTTAGTTTTGATTTCAGTCTTGTCCTGATTCCATAAAAGTATACTGTTGTGGTACACGTACACATTTTAACACTCACTGAAACATTATTGAGGAGTCAGCAAAGGGAAAGGTGATGATGTTTAATACAGCCCTCTACTCTAAATCTTAAACTCTTTACCTCACACATATGGGAAATTTTTATGTGCCTCCGATTCACTCGTAGCGGTAATGGTTGCAAAAACACCCTTTTTATCTTCAGATAAAAGTTTACGCGCTAACTAGGATTTAAAAGTTCCTCGTCGCCAGGAAAACGAATAGTTATCGCGGTTTTAGTTAGAGCATGGTTCATTTATTCTGAGAAGATGCGATGGTTACATTTAAAAAATGTCATGGTAACTCCATCAGGAATTGCGTCTAAATGTATTATATTTCTGCTCACTAAACGTTCTATCATTGTATAGACTACGCCTCTTTTCACTAAGGAGTGCACTTACAACTCTACCACAACAAATCACTATCACCCTCCACCGTCACCTCATCAAAAATGATGTGGAAGTGTCGGTGTGCACAAACGAATCACTGGTAAATGCTTGCACTTTTTAGAGTTACCCAGAAGCAAAGACAGCTCTCCCTCCACGCTAGTGCTGTTGATGTTGCATAGCTACAGTTTGTGTGATGCCACTGAAAGATACTTTATTTTTCAGCGGAAAAGAGTGAAAATGGCACTAGCGGAGACGTTGATTCAGTCATGAATTTCAATGTGATGAAACAAATTGATAAAATAATGCCCAACTGAATCAAATATTCATGCATCCGTACCTCATAAGGTTTTTATGACATGTTTCACCGGTTACAGCATTCAAGGTCAAGCGAAGTTTGGCAACATCTGGCAACATTTAAAATTAGAATAAACTAGTCGGATAATGGATATTTCTTGTAAGCGTCTTCTGGTAGAACGGATGAGTAAGATTTTCCATTTCGTGCCTGTATTCTGTATGGCTGTCACCATGCCATATGAACTCCTATGATCTCTGAAATTGCGGTGTTTCCACTGAAGAGCCACAATGATTGGAGAAATTATGAGATTTGTGAACGTTTTTATACTACTTAACGGCAATTTGAGGCATTTTCGAAGCACTTCCTAACATATGCAGACCGAACACCCAAAATTCATTAGCCTGTAAGTTGAATTTGATTTAGAATGTATTCTAGCACGTTGAAATGAGATGCTGAACCGTCTGCAACATTTTTTTACAATTACAACAAACCAAGTGAAGGTATTCAATACATGAGTTAGATCAAAAAGAAGATATTCTACATCTAAAAAAATCAAATGTAATCGTTGAAAGCTTTTCACAAATTGGAAACGCTTTAATCATCACTAATATAGTATATACTAAAGCAAAATTAGACAGAACGATGCCGCTCGGTATTGCTGCGTCACAACTTTAGTTCCATGTACTCATGTGTTCAGAGACTGATATGCGGGCTGCGTCTGTTTCACGACCCATTCGTGACTTGTTTGTACCGTCCGCACTGATATGCTGAGCTAGTGATACCCGTCTAGAGCCTGTTGAAGGCCACCCAACAGACTGCGGTTCATAGTCGGAGTGACATGCAGGGCTGATCTTCTTTCCAATGGCTGCATCAGCTCCGACGTTGGAAGTTCAGGCCTCACTCGTCCACAGATGCGGTCAAACACTTGGTGTAGAGGCACAGTTGATGCGGCTCACCCTTCCGCTAGCGATCGCAGACAGTCGCTGGTGGTGATTCACTTGTTCAGCATCTGTCTGATGTTGGGACTATTGAGTTTGGATGTTACTTGGTGGGTTGTTACACAGGAGACTTATGTAGAAGTTGTTGCTTGTGTACAATGCTTGTTGTGTTGCCGTTTGACTCATTGCTGGTAGGCGTTTTGTTGCTCTGATGCTGGATATTAGGACTCAGTTGCTGACAAGGTTCAGGAGCTAGAAAATCCTTTTCTGGGTATAGATTGAATCGGTTTGTTGATGAGAGTGACCAGATTTTATCTGATGCTGTTGAGGTTTCTTACTTGCCATGGATTGGAGTTTATAACACTTTCTGTCCTTCAATGGAGGTGTATTAACAAATATCATCATGAATCTATATCCTTTCATGCATATATTTGAGTTTACAGGCTGATCTCAGAATATTATTCCGTTCCGGCTCTGGGGGCAATGTCGCAATAATGGGACAAGGCCGCATGTGACCGGACATGCTGATTGTGAGAAGCGGCTCACCAACGCGGGAAGTGTTGATAGAGTTGCGATGTGCTTGATGGTACCTTGCAATTGTTGAAGATTTTCATCATCACTTGCTGTATGGTTTAATTTCAAAGCCCACCATGCTGCGACGTTTGTTGTCTTGCATATCATATCAAATAAGTGTCATACAACAGTCGTCTTGGATGATGTGGGATCAGTTTTGTACATCTACTCCTGATCCTTATTTTTTTTTCTGATTTAGCAACCCGTTTGTAAAGATGCTCAAGTGAGGCTTCATAATTCTTGTTCAGAAAGTTAGTGATCATGCCTTTATTGCGTAACAGGCAGAAGCGACAGTTTATAACAGGTCTTCATCTGTGCAATATTATAGCCATTGGAACCAATTCACGAATTAAACACCGTCGATTGCACCATCCGCGCTGCTCTACTGCTTCTAAACAACCCTCTTGCGTGCAACTCACCATAGCAGAGAACAAACTAACACCTCTTGAATTGCTCCATTCTCATTCAATTATTTTGCCTTCATGCAACGAAACAATGCAAGCACCGAGCTACTCAATCGGCACTACGCCCGGCTCAATGCACTTGTTTAGTAACCTCACCAACAATTTGATTACTGATACTCCACCTCTCTTAATGCACTCCAACGCAAACACGTCCAAGCCGGAGTTGCTCTTGCCTACATTACCACAACCAGCTCCTACACCTTTTCCTTCAAATTGCTCGCCGCATTTATTTATTTCAAAATTGGCATCTGTACAACTCAACTTACAGAAACAACCTCAGCCTCTCTGAGATCCTAAAACTTCTTCCATCATATTTTCTGAACTCTTCCCCACACTCCATCTAACTCGCTTTCGCTTTCCCTTTTCAATTTCGTCTCTATCAGCGGCAATACATATAATTTCCAGCTCACAGTCATCTCATCAACCTCTATCGTTTTTGCATTATCCGTACAGCCAACCACGCACGATCAACCACCCTAACAGTACCTTGCCATCTTTTAGGTAAGCAATTCAGGCTTGGGATCCCCAGCCCTTTCGCTCCGACAATTTTAGTCGCTTTTTACTCACCTCAAATTAATTGGTGTCAAAATTCTAACCACACGTCAGATGGAGGGGTGGGTGGGGAATTTTCTCCCTCTGTAACGTTATCAATTCTGATCGAACAGAAAACTCTTCTCTCATGATCGATTTACATGCAAATAATGACGTTAAATATTTGATCAAATTTGCGATGGGGTTCCGTTTATTGACAATACAGATAATGGAATATTGTGGCTTAGCCCGTGTATGCATAGATATGGTATGATTCTTGATTGAGTGTTGGTGCATCTGGTAAAGATGAATATATATTGACACATAAACTAAACAGTGGAAGCTAAAATGATCATATAATTTTAAAAGATTCGACGATTTCAAATAAATTCTACTGTGACCTGTATTCACTTTCATATGTAAGTATGCATGCTTCATTACACATGACTACTATTATATCTGCTTCACTTTATGATTTGCACACCGACCATTTATCTATAAAAGATACAGGGTTAAACAAAGGAAAACAAAACATCATAAAAACATCTGACGGTTAGAAATAAATCAACTTTTACATGCTACAAATTTATTTGCTAAATTTTCGTAGAAATTTAATCTACACGAAAGTTCAATGTAAGATGACGGTCGAGATGCATGCCGATAAACTTAATGTAATCCACGTCACTAATATTGACAATACATGTTTTCCACAAGGTAATATTAAAACATCCTTTTAATAAAAATGTTATACATTTCGATTGATGAACATTTATGCAAATGTTATTCGTGTCGAGACAACTATTTTCAGACATCCTTTATTTATTTTTACTGTATCGCTCCTTTCAATATAGGTTCTTGAATATGATGCTAACTCGTACTATCATCAGCAGATTATATACATTTGACAAAATCTGCGGAATTTGAAAAATCATGTTTAATATCTGAAGTACAAAATCAAGTTGAGGGACGTAATGACTAATAAGTATAATGATTTATTCATTTATTTATTGACAGTAATTTTAACAGGGTATCATAATCTTCTACCATGAGCAGAGCAATTAAACGAAATAAATAGATATTGAAAATTAAAACACTTACTTAGTCGATTCGTTAATTTGACTGACAAGGTATGTGCTGGTAAAAAGGACAATGTTGAGTAGCCCCATGTGGCGTGACGTGGAGTAGGGTCATTGTCATATTAGCCATTGCGAGTTCATACTCTGAGTGCTGACTGCTATACTTCCTCGCTTGCATTGTTTATTGCTCAAAGTACCCCCGAACAGCGTACCAACTTCTACTGTATCGGGAGAAATATGAGAACAAGGTTCTGAAATCCATAATATTGTAAACGAAACCTAAGCCCGAGCCCGTCACCAGCCAAGAGACGGATTAATTGCAGCTACACCGACTATCATATGTGACTGAACAATATTCTCTTTGATTTGGCCAGTCTACGCGGGAAAGTACAATCTTTAATTTGCTGTCAACAGGCTTCAAAATAATTACATTGAAATTGTACAGTTTTTACGTCGTTTCAATGTCATGTGTCTGCAAGGCCTTTGGCAATCTTTGAAACGTTTAGACAATTAAAGGAAAAATCATTCACTGAAAGAAATTATTCAGATATAAACAAAACTAGTGACAAATGGTGAAACGAATGAGGTCAGTAAATACACTTGCAAATAAAATTAGAAAATGAAAACCAATAAATAATAACATCATCATAACATAGTCAATGTTGCGCAACTAATAATGAACAAACATTAACCGGTGAAAATAAACAAAGTCAGACTTTGTTACTCCGTCTAATGGACTGACCAGATTCGCATGGGCAAAAACTATATTTATGCGTAACCACATATTGCGTGACGCATGGCAATGATCTGCCACTTTCTTTTGTCCGTCCCGTATTATTTTTTAATCCTCCGCTCTCCATTAACCTTCAATCCAGAGTTACCATCAAATCAAGGTGAACGATATTGACCTGCCGGAAGACCAACTGGCTAGGAAATTGAGGGTGTATTGAGGAGATAATTTTTTTTATCCTGATTCGTAAATATTTCATTTTTCAGGACTATAGAACAATATCACTTCTTCGTAGTTTATTATTTCTTCAATGGAGGGTCAGATGGAACACTTTTTCTCATATCGAGCACAAGAGATTGCGTTGTAACCTAGGAAACTCGGTGCGAAAGCTTATATTACTACGTTTTGTGGTGCTATGTGATCTGCGTGCAGGTTTAGTGCAAGAAATCATGTTTTAAATTCATGGTAAATTATTTTAGAAGTGTTTCCATTTAAATCTACCATGTAACCTTTTGTTTTGTCTAATTTTCTTCCGATCTCTTCACAAATTGTGGGTTGTTAATTTTTTATTAACGTGATTTCTGACTGCAGCAGGCCGAGCACGAAACCAGCCGACTCGAGATTGGCTTAGCTGCAATGTAATTCCATTTGAGTGTCGGCTGTAATTCTGCTCTGTTGCTGCTCTCAAGCGAGCAATCGCTATTGAAACTAGGGACGATGTGGAAAGAAGGAGCCAAGCCGCTTATGAGATTTGCTCTGCCGATCCCACTCCTCCCCCAGCACACGAGAGGTCATAAATACAGTAGTAGCCGGGCTCAGTGAGGGGGGCTGCAGCCAGTGGTTAGAGCGACTGATCACACGCAGCAGGGCTGTAGTAGGGCTCAGTGAAGGGGTTGCAGGAGTGGAGAAGGAGTTAAAGCGACTGATCACAAGCAGCAGGGCTGTGGCAGGGTTCAGTGAAGGGGCTGCAGGAGTGGAGAAGAGGCTAGAGCGACTGATCACACACATCAGGGCTGTAGTAGGACTCACTAAAGTGGGTTGCAGTGGTGAGGAAGAGTTCAGAGTGACTGATCACAATTAGCACTGTTGTAACTACTCGGTGAAGAGGCTGCAGGAGTGGGAATGAGGTCCGAATGACTGATAACAAGCAGCAGCGTAGTATTCGGACTTAGTGAAGGGGGCTGCAGGAGTGGAGCGACTGATCACAAGCAGCAGCGTAGTATTCGGGCTTAGTGAAGGGGGCTGCAGGAGTGGAGCGACTGATCACAGGCAGCAGCGTAGTATTCGGGCTCAGTGAAGGGGGCTGCAGGAGTGGAGCGACTGATCACAAGCAGCAGCGTAGTATTAGGGCTCAGTGAAGGGGGCTGAAGGAGTGGAGCGGCTGATCAGAAGCAGCAGCGTAGTATTCGGGCTCAGTGAAGGGGGCTGCAGGAGTGGAGCGGCTGATCAGAAGCAGCAGCGTAGTATTCGGGCCCAGTGAAGAGGGCTGCAGGAGTGGAGCGACTGATCACAAGCAGCAGCGTAGTATTAGGGCTCAGTGAAGGGGGCTGCAGGAGTGGAGCGACTGATCACAAGCAGCAG
>SDVV010028207.1:0-11991 GCA_016164225.1 Gammarus roeselii | reverse complement strand
TATAGACAGATAGATATACATTTTTATTGCGATCGATCGTATTGAATGGTTTGGAATCATATCGGTGTTCTACGCAGAACTGGTGACGGCCACCGGTGCTCCCTTCGGTGCTAAATTGCTTCCAGGCATGGCTGAAAAGTTCAGCCACATGAAGTGGCCACTTTCAATTCGTCCGACTCAAAACCGCGCAATTATTTATTGTTATTGATAATATGCATCGCCTCGTTTGAAAAATCTGAATGAACCAGTTTCAAGAATGATAGAGAAACCAGATGCCTTAGTCATGGAACAACGGCAAGATAAGATCTGGTTTCCTGTTTTCTAAACTTAATTTTGCTCAAGCTAACAACGTTTCAGCGTCTTTGAATAAGTCAGCCAGGCTATCCAGCTTGTCGATCCTAATTTCGTTCCATCGACAATCTTGTCAATATGTAAATTAAATGGGGTTGTCAGGTTTTGTTTTATATTCGTCAAGCGGCTAAGCCATCAAACTCGTTAACTTCCAACAGGAAAAACTATTTTCAATCCGAATGATTTCACTAAAGTATTTACTTGAATGCAGCAGTGTTAACACAACAATTCACAAAATCAGTTGAGCGGTTGACAATGCAAAGCAGAAAGACTGCTTTGTTTTTTAGAGGGCAGGAACAATGATGCATGCGAAGGGAGGTCTGTCACCCGCGTAATTTTACATCGAGGCTGGATACAGAACGACATCTGATTTTTTATAGGAACGATTGTTAATAGAGCATTGGCGTTTTAATAGAGGCTTCAATGAAATTTCTTGTAAAACTAAGGCATTAGGAAGAAAAATACACCAAAAAATGCAATTAAAATTCAGGTAAGCCTCCAAACAGGAGATTTAGGTCCCAACAGTATTTGATTTGATTTGAGCCTCACTTCCACGGGAGCCTCAACGTCCCAACAATGTAATTACTTCCAACCATGCAAGTGAAACATACTTCTTGGAATAGCTTTGAATGAAAGGTGGCACTTTAATCGAAGAGGCTGTGCCGCCACAGTGTTTGCAGAGCAGCATAGTTTACGCTGTTCGGGCAGAATAAATCCTTAGGGAATAAAGTAGTAGTAGTTTCTTCTGTTTTCCACCGGAGCTCCAACGTGTAATCACTTAGTGCTCCCCCGTAGGGCATGATGATTTGTTTATTCTGCACAGCTTCGTGAGCGAAGTTAAGTTAAAGTTCACAATTAATACGCAGGGAAGACAGGGAGTTCAGGAACAGAGATGATTCAAACCTCGTTAGTTTCACACGACTTCTCATAGTTTGTTGTATTTTCCGAAAGCGATCCATTTTTTATGTTCTGTTTCTGTGAGCAGGCGTTGTTGGTTGCACGGGGGGCTCAAGAAGGCTCGTCGGGCTGCTGCGAGTTCATCACAATCCATAAGTAAGTGTTTCACATTGATTGCCACTTGGTGGCAACAGGGGCACGGTGGTGCGTCCGGACTCATGTCTACGTCCATCAGATGATTGTGGGTTATCCAGGTTTGTCCCGTTCACAATTGGTTAATGAATACTTGCAAGGTCTCCCCTATTAAAAAACCTGGTGTTCCACTCTCCCACGTATGGTTCAACTGCGAGCATTTTTTATCCAATCTGTTGCCAGGAGTCGTTCCATCGTGATGCTATCCGTGAGTTAATGACTGGTAACCAGTATCGGTAAAGTATGGAGATGAAATGTTCTTGCTGGGTAGACACCGTTCATCGAGGGAATTTGCACGCTCGTTTCCTCTTATTCTCACGTGGCCAGGAATCCAGCAGAACTCGACCGCTTGGCTCGTCTCGAACATCGTGAATAGGTGGTGTTGCATTTTTCTAAGGACAAGGTGATCGAAGTGCTGAGTTTGCAGCTGGGTGAGAACACTCAGACTGTCTGAAAATAGAATCTATTCGGGGAAGCAGTCACTTTTTGTAATGAAAATGGCCAATTCGAGTACATGCAGCTCTGCAGAAAATACAGAGGCCTCTTGGGGTAGGGTGGCCGAATGCGAGGTTCCTTCGCCTACGGCGGCAACTTACACTCCGTCTGATGTTTTGGAGCCGTCAGTGTATGTATGGCGGTCCTCAGAGTACTGTTCGTCAAATAGTCACGAGAGTTCTCAGTGGTACGTGTTGGTTGGGGTTGTTGCTTTCGGGTACGTTTACAAATCTAGGTTGACCAGCGGTAGGCTGATCATCCACGTTGGTGTGTTGATTTGGAGAATTCGATAGGAGAATGAAGGCTTGCTTGCTTTGAGACTGATGTTCAGCGAGGTCAAAAAGTTGTCCACACGTAGAGAAAATTGTGCATATGTTCTTCTTAGCGAACGTTGTTTACGATGAAGGAGAGAGGTTCAAGGGTATTTTGAGCTGCAGAACCGTAAACAGTTGCTCCATAGTCAATACTCGAGCGGATTATTGTTCTGAATAACGTCATGCCGGTGTCCATATCGGCACCAAATTTCAAGTATGTTACAGAGAAGATTAGTCCGGTTGCCTTTTTTGCAGCGAATCTCCAGGGCTGCAATATGGGGTCTCAAAGTGAGTTTAGGGTCCTACATAGGAACAAGGAATTTTATTGATTCCTCGTAAGCTAGCGGAGTGTTGTTCAGCGTTGGGGCTGGTTTTAGGTGTAAGCCGGGCACAAGAGTAAAGTGCATGCTTTTCGTTTTGGAGTGCGAGAATCGGAATCCGTTTAAGGAGACCCAGTTCCCGACTCGGTTTAGACATTTCTAAGATTCATGTTGTATTGTTAGAAGGCTTGGTGCCTATGGCTTATTTGCAGTTCATCCACGTATAGTGATGAGAGGAGTCTTCTATCACGCGGAAGAATATCGGCTAGCTGGTATATTTCGAGGATAAAAAGAGTGACGCTGAGGACGCTTATGGTTAAAACGTCGTAGGTGACCTCTTAGGCTTTCGTGGGGGAGTTTGTTGATGATTCCGTATTTTCCAGTAGTGTCATATGTTTTTCCAACGTGGAAGAATATGGTAACCACGTGTTCCCCTCGGACAAAAGCTCGTCTAATGTCATATTCCAGTCGTACAAGGTGGTCGTCGTGGAGTGGCACTGGATGTTGTTGAGGTCTGCGTGCATTTTAAGGTGGCCGACAAGTCGTGAGTTAATCATTCTTTCCATAGTCGTACAGAGGATGCTGGTAAGAGCAATGGTCGGTAGTTACGTGGGTCACCATGGAATTTCCCGGGTTTGGGTATTGGGATGATTGATCGGTAAAGAATAGTTTGAATATACAGTGTTGAACACTCTCAATAAGTGCTCACGGGCGCCATCTGAGAGATTCTTGATCATGTTGATGTGCACCCGGTCTGGCCCTTGGTGAAGTTTCACGTGTATGGTCTATGGCGCACTGTAGTTCGTGGAGGCAAAAAGGTTTGTTGTAGACCTCTTCGTTCTTTAGAAGTAAAGTCAAGATGTTCACTTTCTTGCAAGTCCTTTACCCGTTGGAAAGCAGCCGTGTAGTTTGTAGCTATTGGCCTGTTAGTGCATGTCAGGGAAATGCCGTAATTTTGAGTTATTAGTTATGACCAAAAAACTTTACCTCATAACGTTGCTCGATTTCTTAATTACAGCTGCAGTTCTATATCGAATTTCATCCACTTCTACCTAACTGCCTTGCTTCTCCGGTACATAAATACCAGTTATTTAAAATCATGCTATACAATTGCTTCGTGATAGCGGTTCTTGTTTCATTCTGAAGTTAATGACTAAGAAATATAAATCAATACAGAGGGTTCGTCATCCAAAAGAGTGTCGGAGTTAACGTTTAACTCCCGAATAGTCCCTCATAACAAGATTTTCGGAGTACTATGAAATGCTGCCAACATTGCCGACGAGTATTTTGTAGAATGAAAGGCTCCATATAACATAAGAATTGGATTTTTGGAATAGGCCAAGTTCGGTAATTAAATCAAAAGTAACTTTATCATGCGAAATGCAGTTTTCCACATAGTGTTTATTCGTTCGACGTATCCTATGAGTGATGAAAAATATTTTTTGAGAGATTTTGTTATTTCGGGTGATGGAAACAGGTACCAAGGAGAACTCGCATAATTTCAGAATCGACCTTGTAGAGGTTTCTATCCGGACTGGATATAAACCGTCCTCTTCATGTAACACATCCTGAACGTCTAAAACCCGTTTAGTTCATGAAATGTCTACGTACCTCAACAAATATTCGAAACAGATTTTTAGCATCAAAATCTAACGATGGCAGTGTTGATTAGGCAGAAGTGGATCAACTCTAGTGGGATTGCATCCCGGGTCCGTGATCCATGAGCTTGTAATACTATATAAGTAAGTTATGAAGTAGGTTGTTCAGCCACTGAGAACGCCTTCATGGTCTGGTAGGAAAGTTTACCATTACAGAAAAATTACTCAAATAAATTAGAGCGGTATCGCTTGTCGGCATGCAGGAAGAAGTATTTTTTCATTTCCACAGGCTCATATTATGTTCCATCGTTACTCAACATAAGAAAGATCTGGTCATTGTCTATTTATTCATAGTTCATATTAGTTATCGCTTACATGGTGAATAGCCACTGCGTATTGTGATATTGAGGGAACCTTGTCACCTTGACATTCCGAAACAAAGACAATTTAGTCTAAGGTACATCAAATCTCTCTATTTGGTTGAATTTATGACGTCGAGCAAACATTTCATTCTTTAGGATACTTCGGTGCCTTTGTACTGATGTTTCATTTCCCATACCAAAGTATTGTGTGTTAGTGACGTCATGTCGAAATTGCCTAACCACTTCCAGATAACCGACGTCCATCCGACATCTGCTGTTGGATTTTGCTTGAGCTTTTTTCAGGTTGACAATGATCTGACGCCGTCGTGTACCGTCGTACACCGTCGTGTACCGCCGTACACCGTCGTGTACCGTCGTGTACGTCGTGTACCATCGTGTACCGTCTTAGGCCGCAAATTACCTTTCGTAACGATGTTTCCAGAGTAGCGACCTCAGGCCTCAGAGCAACGCCCCTCGTCGAGCAAAAAGACAATTATATTGTCATCAAAGGAAATATTCGGTATATTGGGTAGGGTGGATGTGATCTGTGACACAAAAGGTTCTAGACTCGGCCAAGATTTACCGAGTCTCATGATCGGCAATGTCTTGGTCTGTTGTTATGCAATTATCTATCAATCTATCAATATTGGCCCTATTCAGACAGTTGGGCGTGTCGTCAGCAAGGGCTTCACCGTTCATGCTCGCTTAGTGAAACATTTTTCGTGAAATGCCATACTGTAAAGCTAACGTACCTACTCTTTCTGCAGTCAAATGGTCATTATTTAGATGGCAGACTATTTAGCCTGAAGTAGCTGGATGTTCACATAGAATATTGCCTTGGTTGCTGATGACTGGTTATCAACAGGTTATCAATAGGTTATCAACAAATCATCAAAAAGTTATCAACATGTATTAATCAAGCGGTTATCAACATACATGAAAAGTTTCTCAAATCACACAGTCGTGTTTTAGTCGCATATTGACTTCAGTGAATATTTCAATAGACTAGTCGTTTTCGAAATGTTTCCAGTGATCCATCGAGGAGATCAACTCTATGCCGATGGATATTGAATCGAAGCTCGTGCAAGCACTTTTATTTACTCATCCCTCAGTTCGTTGTTTGCTGTTCAATTTCGAAATAGCGCGTGATCAACGCTGCAGCGTCCATGCGTGCATGCGCTCGAACTCCTGGCGATCGAATGCGCGGAAATGAAAGCTCCAGCTTATGACTGGAAGTTAGAGGATGAAGCAGCAAGTCCTCTAAAGCTTTAGCTTATGACTGGAAGTTAGAGGATGAAGCAGCAAGTCCTCTAGCAGAAAAAATATGCAACGCTACACATTCAATTTTTGACTTTGAACTGTGTAAATAATACAATTAAACATCACTAAATGCAGTTTAAATATTATTTCTAATATCCCAAAGATTTTTTTACCCGATTTATAATCATCATTCATCATTTTCTGAAAATACTGTTCGTAGGCATGTAATGAGTTATGTTCTGAGGTTCAACAATGGTTTGACAAAGAATTTTGGCTAATTTTGTTTCTATAAACAGTATTGTTTGCATACCCCATTTCTAAAACTAAAAAGGGTTGGCAATCAAAACATGATTAAACACGAATAATGAAGATTAAATGCACATGTATAATAGAGTATTGATTCAGCGAAAAACCTCTTTATTGTAAAAGGATGAGTTATCAGGAAACAATCGCCACAGTCACAAATGTTGTTGTCAACAGACGAAAGATTCCACGGCCATAAGGATTACACACTAATTGCAGACAAATGCGAAAAGAAGAAAATTATTCAAAATGTAGTCAATTGATTTCCGTTTTTTGAAAAGGAAATGCTAATTCGAAGGCTCCTCCAAACTTTACTTTAATTTCATCTTCAGAACAAATGAAAAGGTTTAGCAGAGCAATCATGTAGCTGCCTTCGTTTACAAATCCTTGAAACCCGAAAGTCGACTTTTTATCCTCACACTTATGGCTTAACAACTCCCGTCCATCGGTTCTCGATACCAATAAGCGACTCAAACTTTGCTGGCGATCAAACCGCATCGGTTTCAGTTCATGGAAATGCCAATATTAGTGAATGTCATCGATTCAAAGACACGAACAATCGGCCCCAATCCGGACTGTGATCTTTGTTCACTTCCAAACAAGCAATATGTATAGTCAAACGTCGATTTTGTAGAACACTATATTTTGTACATTGAATTTACTTTTATGTAGTACCTAATATTGACCTGATAATTTTGTATAGGAATGGAAATCGGCTGGTATAACCTTGCAAGCAAACTCCATCATATCGCATACCAACGTGTTCGTTCTTCTTCTAAAAAGAAGTATACAAATTCAATAAAACGTTCTGACTAATGTCCAATTACGATACCTTGTAAGAGTGTTATTTTTTATTCGCGACATTTTATCACAGAATAATTTCCTGTGTTCCACGCCGTCCGATGCCTCAAAGCAGACTTCCAGCAAGTTTATGTTTCGCTCTGACGAGCAAAGCTTTCCTCGCTGCTATTCCACCTGAAGGGCTCGTATTCGCGTTCCGTTTGATATCCAAGGCAAAACCAACTTGCGCGGAAAAAAACCTAAAACTATTGTTGAAACTTTGCCACTCAACGTCTCTTTTCATGTATTCGATTAACTTGGTGATTAATACTGTCGTTTTGACGAAAATTTGTCTAGACAAATCTTTAAAAAATATAATTTCCGGGAAATAAATATTTGTTGTCATCTGGATATTAGAATATTTCAGCGCAGCCAATATTTCCTGATGGTTGCGTTACAACTGAAAACATACTTATGCGCTAAAATGTGGCAATGACTTTTACAGAGAAATAAATGATTTTCTTGCTCGCTGAAAACTATTCCGACAAATTCAATATATAAATATATTGATCTTTCGCTTGAAAGAGCTTGTATTCGGTATCGAAATGTTGTAAATGTCTCTCTTTTCATCGTATCATAGTTGCAATGGTCAGGGGGTGACGCAGCTCTGTTCGAGCGAAATAAAATTACTTTGAAATAAACTCTCTCAGAGAAGTCATGTGTCATCGGAAGAGAATGGTCGATTTAGAATCGTTAGTTTCCTCTATGAATTAGATATGCAGGACTTCAGATGGACTATAAAATACCCAGTCTATCCGCACATAAAATCAGGCAGAGCAAGCTAACGACGATCAGTATTGGATCATAACAGCTGATATCGTAAATGACTTACGAGCTCTCGTTTGTTCTAAATCATTCCGTTGCAAAGAAGTTAATTGAACCCAACGATCAATTTGTTTACCACGGCACGACTAGAGGCGGATCCAATTCCATTTGAGCAATTCATTTGTCAGCAATTATTTTTTTTCCTTTCTGGGCCTTATATTGTCCAGGTCCTTCCGTCCTTGTCAATTATGTTGACACTATTTCAACAATACGTCTCTACATTGTATGAGGTGACAATTCATATAATTATCTATAATCCAGCATAAAAATAAATCAGTATAGAATGTCAACGGAATTAAAGTACATTTTTTCCTAAAATGTGATGTTGGTGGACAAAGCGCGACTTAGAGGAGGTGAATGCAATTGCGAACGTACCGTAGCTGGCTCTGGTAACGAAAAAAAAGTCAGAAAATCAATTTCACACTTTCGTAACAAATTGGACGCCGAAATTGACTTTGCAACACACCCCCTTGTCGGTGGAGGCAGTCACAGCTCATACACACATGCCGTCAGTCGTCACACTTATCTTTCTGTTGTTAAACAAAGGAAGGACGATTGAAAAAATAATCAAGTAATCAGTAATCAAGATGGCGGAGAAATGAGTATCTGATTACAAGTAATTTCCATGGCGTCCTGCAATAGTGTGTTGCTTCGGACACTGAGAGTAGAGACCGCTTCACAGTCTTTGCATTGCCATTTAGCTTATGAACATAAAAGTCGTATATGGTTTCTTGAATCGCTTGTGGCTGTGGTAGCCAGCTACGATATCTTTAATCGGCCAGCTGCGGTACAGTTCGCAATTGCATTCACCTTCTCAAAGTCGAGCTATGTCCACCAACATCACATTTTAAGAAAAAATGTTTTCATGCCTGTTGACATTCGATGCTGCACTTAATTCACGTATATGCTGGATTATAGATAATGATGTGAATTGACACCACATACAGTGTAGAAAAGTATTGTTAAATAGTGTCAACATAATTGACAACGACGAAATGACCTGGACAATCTAAGGCCCTAAAGGAAAGAAGGAATTGCTGATAAATGAATTGCCCAAATAGAATTTGATCCGCCTCTAGTCGTGCCGTGGTAAACAAATTGATAGTTGGGTTCAATGAACTTATTTGCAACGGAATGATATATTGCGTATTGATTAATTAGATGGAAGTTCCAGTGGGTGTGTACCCTTCAATGGTGGTGTCATTATCGATTCCGTCCAAACCAGCTTCCTAACTTTATTAAGGCGTAAGATTTGATAGCTCAAGTGGTTTATCTCTACCTAAACGCTCTAACCACACGTACATGTACATAATAAAAATTGTGCCAAGTTAACGTGTGTATTAGAATATTTAAATGAAGCTCAAACGTATCCTATGCAGTTACATCTCTGTTTTTGTTTATTCCAATAATTTCAAATTACCTTGTTCTGCGCCTCCCCTGGAAGGCCTCTCATGAGTGGCGACAGAGCCAGCTATCCGTGAGGACGGCTCGTTTGGGCTAAAACGACCCATTGGTTATCCTCTTTTTGTTTACTAAGCTGTAAAGAACTGTTTGGAAATGGCCTAGAAGAGTTCATACTCGATCGTTTACGCTCGCAGAGCAGAGCCGGTGCCAGAGACATAAAATCAGGTAAATTAGAACTGTAGAAAACAGTAACCACGTGTGAAATGTTCATGTATGCGCGAGGTACACGAATCTATTTAGCAATGACTATATCATCTGCAACTGAATATTTTTGTTACTGTCCGTTGTGATTGATGGAAAAGGGGATGAAAATGGAGGTGAGTGGACGTAAGCCTAGAGGTAGGCCGTAGTTTGGGTGGATGGATGGCATGTATCAGGCGTTAGGAAGGAAGAGCCTAGGTGTTGTTGGTAACGAGAGAGGCAGCTATGGGTAGGCGTAAATGGAGAATGATTTTGATTGAATGAGTTTTGACGCTGCCCCGAGAGGCTTTCCCGTCTCTGCAATGGTCGTGGTCTGGGGAAGACCTGACCCCCATGTCGCAGTAGGGGGTATCTCGGACCTCAGTCCTGCCCCGAAGTCTGAGTGGCGGCTCGCTCTCATAGCCTGCCAAATTAGCACTAACGAGCCAACGAAATAAAATAGAATAACAGTTAGCAGTTGTGTTGTGAGGTTGGAAGCAGTCGAGTGCGACTAGGGGTTCAAATGACAGTTATTTCTGCTACACAGTTACGTCACGATATTTGTCTTATTTTTTGCCAGATAATTCTTATTTTACCCAACTGTCCTACAAAACATGTATGGATTTTGTTTGAACTGATATCACAGATATCAGTTAAGTCACCCGGCCATGTCTTCTCCCATGAACATAACAACGGCAATTAATTATGCGTGACGAAAACCAATCGAATGGAGGTTGCTCGGTTGGAAGATGTAACAAAATCGAAATGAAAATCATGCTTTTCAATTTCACTCTCTCATCAAGTGTATCCTGCATCCGTTAAATATCTTCGAAAAGAACCTCAACACGGATCTCTTATTGTTTGATCAGATCGTGTCGTCATTGTTATTTATGAAGCTTTTATATCCTGCATGTCAGTCGATTTCCTAAGAGAAAATATTTCAAAACAACGTCGTCATTTCAAATTAAGATAACTCCTACCATACCAACCAACACTGTAGTTTATTCAATGAAACTGTAATTTGTGCTCTATATTATGGTTTCATCAGAGTTTATTCCAATCTATAATAAGTGCTACACGAATGTAAACCGAGTTCACTAAGTCCAACCGCACGTAGGTTTTCCTGATTTTCATACAACAACTTCTTTCATCAGACATTTTAAGCAAAAGTAGCACACTCAATTAAACTCTCCTTCATTAGTGAAATTCTATTATGAATCATTTTAGTTTTAACTCATAGACTTTTGAAAAGAGTCATCCTTGGAACTATCGAAAACAATGGCATGCGATGCATGTTATTTATAAGATAAATGGGGATCGTATTCACCATCTGATGTGATCGGTTGTTTCAAAGGACTATGGATCATGTGGAAGAGTAGTAATAATTCGTTTAGTGCGATCACAGACTCACATGTATCATGAATGACAGTTGAAATGGAATAAAAATTTACAAAGTTTCACCTAACAACTGATAATTGAAAATATGAAGACTTGGACCTTTCTTAGAGCAGCTCCTTCAATTTTAGTCTAAACAAAATATAAATTTGAATATTAAAAAAAAACGAATACATTTCCGCATTAAAGTAAATTCATTCAACCAGAGTAGTAAAAAATGATGGCTATACACATGTTTCCAAAATGTTGATGAAGAAATTACTGAGCACTCTCCACAATAATTGGTAATGATGATGTTTACATTGTGTGTTTCACTCTATATTGAACAGTCATCCTCCAATAATGTCCTCTCAAACTGACCCATCACCGGGTAGTGTAACCACAATCATCGTGCTAGTGTCGTTCCCACCATCCCCCCCTCCATCGCCTGCCTGTTACTGCCGTCTATAGAGCCGAGCAATGCCCGGGCTGGCACTGCGAAAGCAGCAATGATCAATCCATCGTGACACAAAATGGGAACAGAAATCTTGCACCTTCGGAACCGATGGAGGGTTCGAGCTGAGAACTGCAACTACTTACATATATTCAAATGCAGACTATTTGTGCACATGAATAAAAATTCTCACGGGTTAGTAGAATATAAGCTCAGATCTATTTCAAGCTCCGCTGACTGTAAGGTTTTACAATAAATGGCATTCACGGAGGTCATTAATTAATCAAGTGTACGACTGTGGAGTAGTTATACCGATACTCTTCTAGGTTTTATATTGAACTACAGCTATCACTTCTGAATCCAGTTGACTTCCACAATGTAGCCCTGCTGTTTAATTTATATAATGCAGATAACGATCCAGTGAAATCTGGATCTCAATTTATTTATCGAGCGGAAGAACCCGTGAAACTGGATACCAATTTTCAATCCCGGCAATGATCCACAAGAATCGCTGATTACAATTTGTACACTTATAGAAAATATTCGTTTCCGAACCAATTTGATGGATATGCTGTGTTTTGCTAGTCGAGCATGCACGGCTGGACGATCTTGGAGTAGTCAAGCGATGAGCTGGACTACTCTAACTTTGACTTTATTTCTGGACTATTCTACGTTAGTCAAAGTAACCAAAAAATTGATGTTGGATTAATCTGAAATAGTCTTGTAATGTTTAGTCTCTATTGTACTGTAATCCCAAGTGTC
>SDVV010028206.1:0-11992 GCA_016164225.1 Gammarus roeselii | reverse complement strand
GTCCGGAAACAAACTGATGCCCGTCACCGAAGAGAGAGATCTAGGTGTCATAATTAGTAACAACTTGAAAAGCACCAAGCAATGTAACGATGCAGCCAAAAAAGGCAATAAAATGTTAGGCATGATATCCCGCACAATCTCGTACAAGAGCAGAAATAGTATTTGCAAGTTATACACTGCCTTTGTTAGACCGCACCTTGAGTATTCCGTCCAATTCTGGTCCCCATACCTCAGAAAAGACATTATTAAATTAGAGAAGGTCCAACGTAGAGCTACCAAACTAATCCTTTCGCTGCGCAATAAATCGTACGAAGATAGACTGCGCGAACTCAACCTTTATTCGCTAGAGAAACGTAGAGTCAGATAATTTCACTCTGTGAATCTGGATCACACAGCACGTGATCTGGATCAAACAGCACGTGATCTAGATCACACAGCACGTGGTCTGGATCACACAGCACGTGGTCTGTATCACACAACACATGGTCTGGATCACATAGCACGTGGTCTGGATCACACAGCACGTGGTCTAGATCACACAGCACGTGGAAGAGACCCATCGTTCCGTTATTTTCCAAGAAAAAATATTAGAAGAGTCCGATATTTTCTGATTTGTACAGCATTTACATTGGACTTCAAACTATCAATCCTAGTGTAACGAGACGCCCCATGTCATGTAATAAACCGGATGCAGCATTATCTGTCAATATGATGACCTAAATCGCTATGGTGATAATCTCAGTCAGTATGACCGAACCCACTTGGATAATATCAGTCAAAATGACCTAACCGGCTAAGGTCATTATATCAGTCATTGTGACCTGATACGCTAGGGTGAAATTATCAGTCATTATGACCAAACCCGCTAGGATAATATCAGGCAATATGACCTAACCGGCTAAGGTGATAATATCAGTCATTATGACCTAACACGCTAGGGTGAAATTATCAGTCAATATGTTCTATCTTGCTGGGGTGATTTTATCAGTCAATATGACCAAACCAGGTAGGGTCGAATCATCAGTCAATATGACCTAATTCACTAGGGTGATATCTGTTAGAATGACCTAACCCGCTGGGGTGATGATATCGGTCAATATGACCTAACCGGCTGGGGTGATGATATCTGTCTATATGACCTAACCCGCTGGGGTCATTTGATAGGCCCAGATGAATTTATTTGCTTGTGTTACTTAATTAATTCAAATGGCGTAATCAGTCCACGTTACGGATTAAGTCCTGGTAACATAGTAAGCCGATGTGTCCTTATAATCTAATGTGACCTAATAGACCCGTCCGACCTAATGGGCTGGTGTTACATAATTAACCTGTATGATACACATTGACTCCATGTTGCACATGTTTAGTCCTTCATTGTTAAGTATTAGGTCGACGTTGCCTAATAAGCCGCTGTTGCGGAGTAAGCTATTCTGCTTTCATTAACTTGACGGGTCGTAGGATGCGGCCGCGACGTGAGCCAGCTCAAACACCTGTACTAGAGTCAGCCTCCAAACACCTGTAAAAGAGTCAGCTCCCAAACACCTGTAATAGAGTCAGCTCCCAAACACCTGTAATAGAGTCACCTCCCAAACACCTGTGATAGAGTCAGCTCCCAAATACCTGTGATAGAGTCAGCTCCCAAACATCTTTACTAGAGTCAGCTCCCAAACACCTGTAATAGAGTCAGCTCCCAAACACCTGTACTAGAGTCAGCCTCCAAACACCTGTACTTGAGTCAGCCTACAAACACCTGTAATAGAGTCTGCTCCCAAACACCTGTAATAGAGTCAGCTCCCAAACACCTGCAATAGAGTCAGCTCCCAAACACCTGTACTAGAGTTAGCTCCCAAACACCTGTAATAGAGTCAGCTCCCAAACCCCTGTGATAAAGTCCTCCCAAACACCTGTAATAGAGTCAGCTCCTAAACACTAGTAATAGAGTCAGCTCCCAAGCACCTGTAATAGAGTTAGCTCCCAAACACCTGTAATAGGGTCAGCTCCCAAACACCTGTAATAGAGTCATCTCCCAAACACGTGTACTAGAGTCAGCTCAAGAACACCTGTAAAAGAGTCAGCTCCCAAGCACCTTTAATAGAGTCAGCTCCCAAACACCTGTAATAGAGTCAGCTCCCAAACACCTGTACTAGAGTCAGCCTACAAACACCTGTAATAGAGTCGGCTCCCAAACACCTGTACTAGAGTCAGCTCCCAAATACATGTAATAGAGGCAGCTCCCAAACACCTGTAATAGAGTCAGCTCCCAAACACCTGTAATAGAGTCAGCTCCCAAAAACTTGTAATAGAGTCAGCTCCCAAACACCTGTAATAGAGTCGGCTCCCAAACACCTGTAATATGGTCAGCTCCCAAACACCTGTAATAGAGTCAGCCTACAAACACCTGTAATAGAGTCGGCTCCCAAACATTTGTAATAGAGTCAGCTCTCAAACACCTGTAATAGGGTCAGCTCCAAAACACCTGTAATAGAGCCAGCTCCCAAACACCTGTAATAGGGTTTTCCAGCTACACTCAATACAGGCTGTTGACCAGAGCATTATCTGCTGAGCCTATTGCCAGATTTGCGACCGTGCCTCAAGTTACCACATTATCGGCACAGTGACAGCACCTCAGGTTAGCATACTACAGCGGCACTGTGGCCCTGCCCCTGGTTACCATATTATCGGCACAGTGACAGCACCTCAGGTTAGCATACTACAGCGGCACTGTGGCCCTGCCCCTGGTTACCATATTATCGGCACAGTGGCAGCACCTCAGGTTAGCATACTATAGCGGCACAGTGGCCGTACATCAGGTTAGCATACTACAGCAGCACTGTGGCCGTGCCCCAGGTTACCATATTAGAGACACAGTGACCGTGACCCAGGTTACCATATTAGCGTCACTACATGTGGATGTGCCATGGATTACCCTATTAGCTGCACGCGGCAGTGCACAGGTCACGAATACGATAATAAACTAACAATTCCACAATAAACATACTCTAACAACCATTGCGGCTAGTTCGACAGCAATTCGATTCAAATTACAGAAAGAGCTCATCTGGCCGCATGTGAAGGGTCAAACACGTAAGTTATCTATGTGCCATTTCCATGAATGATAATCATCAGAGGTATTCAAGAACGGATCTACGTATCGTAGTTATGTTCTAACGCGGCCAGAGCAACCCATAATTTATTGATATACTTTATAAGATGTTACGCGCTATTGTGCAACCGGCCAACTACTCGCAATTGGCTGTGAATGATACGATCACGGTACACTGACGAGACTGTCCCGTTAGTGCATCTGGGTAATGCTAGTTAAAATCCGCTCAATGACAGTTAACCAAGCACATAGTCTCTCACCTGCGTGAGCTCTCACATAGGCTTTCACACAGGCTCCTACCTCAAGCATTCACTCCAAGCACGGATTGGCTCTCGCCCGCAGTCACACGGATTTTTTTTTTATGGGGCCCGAAGGCCCCGGGAAGATGCCTCCACCATTTATTTCCTAAGGTTCCCAAAGAGTAGGAAGACCCCTGGTCCCAACACCCGCCAAAAGTTGTTGCATCCAACCATACTACTACCGCCTCCAGCCCTGCTGGAGTAACGGCCTATCCCCTCTACCTTAACAAAGATCCGATCTATAATTCCCTGAATTGATAGGCTTACAAGCTAATTATACACTCAAAGCGTTGCCACGTTGCACAGCCAGTCCTAGCCTCTGTTTCAGCCAGAACGTTTTGCGAGGGTCCCCAGAGGCGGCAGATAACCGTCGGCCGATGTCGTGGATCAGGAGGCAAGCAGCTGGTTTTGTCGATAACGCCGGTCGTCTCGATAGCCAAGGGCTCAAAAAGGTAGCGGTCACGTAGAGATTGATACATATTTCTTTTTTTGTTCTCTGCCGCGTTGGCAGCCCTGCCAGCCTCTTAAGAAGTGCCAGGCAAGTGACTCGTCGTGAAGGTGTCCATGCAGGTGCAATCCCAGCAAAGGTTTTTCCCTCTAAGAAAGGGGAAGACTGAAACGCCGTCAGGTCGCTTACCATCACCTCGATCGATGCCTGGCTCGCGGATCGTACCAAGGCCGACCTTGCTTAGCGCTCGTTCAATTATGTCATTCAAAGCCAAATGTCTAGGATGACGACCTCCGCTGTAGAGGTATGAGAGCGCATGAGTGCCGGACTTTCCATATGCTGACCGACCGCAGCGGCAGAGCTGCGGATAACACACCGGCGCACCCACTCTGAGCGCAAGAGCAATTCGAAGCGAGTCAGGGTCCAATAAAGTACCCAGAGGGGCGGCAGGAATTACTTCCAGCCAAGAACCGCTATCGCGACAAGAAGCAGCCAGAAGACGAGCCTTAGCTTTGTATGGATTATTGCGCATCATAGAACAGACTACACAAAAATGTAAATCCTTATTCAGCAACAATTCTGCATCGATCTATATGACTTTGATTCATGAAGAAAAAAAACGGTGGAAAGTCATAAAGATTCCTTCCCTCTTAGCCCTTCTCAACAAGGAATTTGCACGTTGCCGGCCCACAGTGAATTCCGTGTTCTGTGTGCATGTCCAGCCATGCATGATATCATGAACTTTATGTTAAGTATATTGTCCACGAGATTGACCTACGATCATGTCCTTGTAAACTGACTGAACAACCAACGGCTATATATTAATGTGTTAGAATCTCTCCTAGCTGATCTAAGGAGACGATCTGTTCCATAATACCCGGTGCAGTTCTTGGGGAGACATCGGGATCTGCGCAGGGTATTTCTTTTTCAAATCTTAGAGTTTGACATTGACATACCGTGTTCATGTTCTGCACACACGTTGCTATGTTGTACACAGAGCTTCAATGTGGCTCTCGCTATTTCATTATGCATGGAACAACAATAAGGTACATGGATAGCATTTGTCATCATGCCAAACAATGTTAAGCAAATTGCAATTGCAAATTGGTTCATGTGATATATTTTGGAAAACTTCGAGGCGAAATATGACATTTCGTCAGCGATAAATTAAAGAACTATGTTTCGCTGATAATTTTTTTCTTTATGTTTTCAGTACATAAATGTTAGACTCCAACTTGCTCAATCCCGTTCTTTCGACCTCCCGGTATTCGTTTTCTTTCCATTTTCATTAGGAACAATGAAATGAAATCTTCCTTCCATTTGTTTTCTTCTAGAAGGAATTCCGTCTTTATTTCTACTATCTCAGCAAGCGGAATCAGCCTCTCATTGACTCCGCCGGAGAAATCTACTCTAATGTGATGAGATTCTTCTCCCACTTGTTTCCGTTCCGTTGACAATATTTCCTTTTCCTCACTTGATGGAGCGAGATACTCATGCTCATCTACCTCTCTACTCCTACCGCACCTCAAGGTGGCGGAACACATGCTTGTTGCATTTTTTCTCGTTTTAAACTTCGTATTACACCAAAAGAAGTTGATTCACCAATTTACTGCATCTTTTTCAAACGTCTTAATTCTAACAAAATGCTCCCCCAACTTCTCTTCTTCCAGTCCAATTATCTCCCGTGATGTAATGAAACCCCTCTCCCAATTTCTCTTCTTTCTCTGGTGGAAATGAGGCTCAAATCAATCAATTCTCTTCTTTCCTTTCATCTGAACCTAACAAGATTATATCCTCTCTTGCCTTCCTTCCATTGCTAATTCAATGGACTGGTATCCTCGGTCGTCAATTGAAACGGAAACCGAACCCGTTGCGTCTGAGGCTGAAGTGGCATAACAAAATATCAGCTCCAGGAATGCAGTGGGACGTGGGAGAAGACGAGGTTTTATTCAAAGAGATTCCTTACTAGAAAAAAAAAAAGAAAATCAAGTATCTGACGTTGTTGCCTGTCAGAAAAATGTATTACATTTACATATACAGACACTAACCAATTCCCCCAGAAAGGGGGGTGGCCGACGGCAAGGCAACCCCACACTTCTCTCATACACTTACATACAAATAATCCTAGCCCTTTGACGAGGAAGGGTCCTGCCAGGACACCTCGCAACACACACTTTGGGACAGGAATGTCAGAAATCAGTGTTAGCAGCAGGGCCCGACAGTTGACTGGTTTGCCCCAGCTTCGTCATAGTAACCGAGTCCTTCCCCACCTAGGACCATCCCGTTACTCAACGAGGCGCCAAGGACGGGGAAAGTACATCAAGGCAGCGTCAAAACTTACCCCTTCACACCATTCTCTACCCACGCCTATTCCACGAGCGCTCAATCGCTACCTTTTATGTCTCCCCTTCCTAACGCCTGTTTTACGCTATCCATACACCCAAACTTTGGTCTACCTCCAGGCCTACGTTCATTCACCTCCGCTTTCATCACCCTTTTTACCAATCTCCTATCATCCACCCTCACCATGTGCACGAACAATTTCAGAACACGTAAACCTACTCTGTCCTCCAACTTCCTCGTCATCTCCGTTCTAATTCGAACGATATAGCTGGAGATTGATGATTGCGCAAAAACTATTCACATTACTTAAACTCAAATTCAGCCTAGCAGTTTCTCTTTCCCTTCCTTAGAACCTTCTTTTTCCTGTATGTGTACGTGATTTTCTAAAGCTTCGTTGATTGTCCCCCAAGGAACAACTCGACATGAGCATTCGTGCTCGTTTTGTTCCCTTACTCTAATCTAATCTAATCTATATCACTATTACAAAAATTTAATTTCTGCAAGATTCGAACTATATCTGAATTCAATTAGGTTTCTGTTCCATTATTCGCAGAAGATCCAATGCTTTTTTTTATACAGATACATAAACTTGACCGAATCCACCAGGAAGAGGTGTGGCCGCCTACAAGGCGCACTTCACACTCCTCTCATACACTCACACTCAAACATCTCAGTAGTTTTGCGCTCGTTCTCAACCCATTCACGATCATTCTCTACTCACTCCTATCCATTGCATGCTCTTTCGCCACCGCCTCACTCATGTCTCTCCTCTCTAACGTCTGCTTTACGCCGTCCATCCAACTAAATTTCGGTATACCTCTTAGCAGACGTTCACTCACCTCCGCCTTCATCACCCTTTTCACCAGTCTCTCATCATTCATCTTTACCATGTGCCCGAACCATCCTATAACCTGTGAATCTATTCTGTCATACAGCTTGCATACTCCCTTGCCTGCTAGGCATGATACCCCGCACTATCGCGTACAAATACCAACACAGTATGCTCAAGTTATTTAATGCATTTGTTAGACCGCATCTCTAGTATGCCGTTCAATTCTGGTCTCCATTTCTTAGAAAAGACGTAATTAAACTAGAGAAGGTTCAACGTAGGGCTACCAAACTCATCCCCTCGCTGCGGAATAAATCGTACAAAGACAGGCTACGTGAACTCAATCTTTATTCGCTACAGAAACGTCGAATCAGAGGCGACATGATCGAAGTGTGGAAGATTATGAAGGGTAAGGAAAACGTCGACCGAGCGAGCCTTTTCACTCAAGATACGAACGGAGTGACTAGGAACAATGGATACAAAATCGTTGGGAAACTTTTCTCACTCGACATTACGCACAATTTCTTCACGGATAGAGTTGTCGAAGAATGGAATACACTTCCTGCGGAGGTTGTAACAGCAATACAATCGAAACGTTCAAGTCGCGGCTCGATAAGCTTACATAAATTGCCGATAAATAACTAATCTGTTCGCTTTCCTATTGTTATAAAAAACAGGAATGGCACATGATGCTCTCTTAGACGTTCTACTTGAGAACTAACCTTCTTGCTATCATAAGGCAACCTAGTTTGGGTCAATAGCCCTGTTGTTGTCTTCCTACACTTGTAAACACTTGAAAACCTCCGCACTGATGCCTATCCTCCCCAGTGCCTGCTTCATGCCATACATCAACCCATACTTTGGCCTACCTCTAGGTCTGTGTTCATTCACCTCCGCTCTCATCACCTTTCTCACCAATCTACCATCACCCATCCTCACCATGTGCCCGAAACCCCTTGGAACACTTGCATCGACATTGTTATCTAACTTCTTCATCATCCACGGTCTCATTCGACGAACGTCGTTATTAACTCTATCCCTCAGCGTCACTCCAGGCACACCTTTCAACCACTTCATCTAGAAGACCTTCAACCTTCTTTTTTATTTGTTCACTTTTCAAGTCCTAGCCCAGTAAAGCTCAACCGAGACAACCACTCCCTCATACAACCCTCTCTTTACCTCCGGACCCTTTTCCAGTAGCTCATTGTACACCCCAGTCCACCCAGCATTTTACACTCTTCCCTAACTAGATTTCACCTCAGTTTCTGCAGGTTCCATCTGCTCTTAATGAAAGCCCAGGTACTTAAAATACTGGACTTCCTACAATAACTTTTTCATTTGGGCGAACACTGATTCCGTTTGGATCGTCATTTTTCGAATTTCTCTTTACTTTGTGTTCACCCTCAGTTACTCGTAGCATCCTCAACTGACACTCTACCAAACTCCGACACTAGCCTGCACCAGGGCTGCATCATCCGCAAACAGCAACTGACTAAACTGCCAACTCAGCGCCTTTGCTCCTGGCCACTTTTAACTTCTACCTATTACAATATCGTTCACCTCCCTAACCGTTCCATCTATGTAGAGCTTGAACAGCAAGAGAGACATAGCACAACCTTGTCTTAGTCCCACTTGCACAGGGAACCATGCACTCGCCTGGCTCCCTACTCTGACACATGCTCTGCTGCCATCATAGAAACTATGAACCGCTCTTGATAAGATTCCGCAAACTTCACACAAGCGCAACACCCTCCAAGAGTCCTCCTCGTCGACCCAATCGTAGACCTTTTCTAGAGGCCTTATGGGCCCAGAATAATTTCTTTTCCTTTTCAAGGTACTTCTCATAAACTTGTCTCTCTGCAAAAACTGTGATCGGCGCACCGCCTACCACACCTGAAGGCACACTGTTCCTCTCCAATTGCACCATCCGTACAGTCTCAAATCCTCTTGATCAGCATCTCCCGAACTGCATACCGACCACACCTCTTGAGTTGCTGCATTTATTTTCCTCATTTGCCTTTATTCAGGGAAAAATGCACCACGTCCGACGCAAAACACAGACTTACTAGTCAAGCTAGACATTCGACTGCCGCTATTTTGGGTTCTTCTAAAGCGCGTTCTAGAAGATCGATTTATGATCGGCTAAGGAGATTTTCATTACAGCCGCCCTACTGTCTCAAATAACTGAATCAAATACTGAACAATATTATGTTCCTATCAGCCATAGTTTGGTATTCATTGTTGAGCTAAGTATGTCATACCTACCGGAGTCCGCCAACTGGAATTTGATCTGATTCATGGATACATAACGGCATAATATTGGAACAGACAAGTTTACGGAACGGAATGGGAATGGCCGGATGGATTATGAACACTATGTTCTAAACCACTTTAACCTACATTAAAATCATGGTAGGGGTTGGTCATTTTCAATACTCCGCTGTAAATGGGTTTCAGAGTTCATTTGAAAATGGGATTGACAGCCCAGTCAGAGACAGGTAAAATGAGCAGTGTGGGTTCCGATGGATATTTTTCCAATTTTTATTTCTGCGTTAGCACCTCAATATATATGGTCAAAGTTTTGTTGTTCTTTCCTAATGTTGTATCTCTGTTAATTATTAATATTTTTGGGAGTTGGAAATAAAGTGCCGACATGGTAATGGTGTTATTAAGTGAAAGAATATAATCAATAAGTACTTTTTTTATTTGATCGTTCAGTTCTGTGACTGTGCGTCATTTTTTGTTCATTCTGCAATACGCAACCTTTCGGCCAAGCTGTAATACTTGACAATGATTGTATATACCTAATTCATTTAATAGAAGTAACGGCCTTTCCAATCATGGTTTTCAATGTCATGATTTCCCAGCTATTTCTTAAAGATTGGCCGCTTTTGTAACGTAACTTTTGGTGATTTAGAACAACTTTTTCATGTGCGTAATGATGCCTCTTTAAACCATTAGGTCGGTCTTTAACCATTAGGTCGGTCTTTCAACCATTAGGTCGGTCTTTCAATCATTAGGTCGGTCTTTTATTTATAACCTTTCACCTGGTGCTTTCGCCTGACGATGACGCAGCACTAATTGCTGAATTGTATACTACACCCATTAGGTAACTGTAGGAGTGACTTCTGGATGACCTAATCGAGACGAACCAAACATCCGGCTGATTTCATACGTTTTTAATAATCAAAATAGGAAATTGTATCATACGAATTAGTCAACAATAAATTATGCAAGTCGATAGCAATTCAAATAAATTCAACGTATCAGTTTATATGCCTCATTGCTCAAGCGGATAATCAAAAATACAATACATTCAATAAAGTAATTCATCAATAATATCTTAGTCATGATTTTTTTTATCCTCCGTTCCACACATTCAAAAACATAACGCTCGTAAGATTTGATAAATATTCCGATTAATTATCTGCCATGCAGCAAAATTTTCCCCCATTAATTTATTTATACATCAGTAATCTCTTCCTTGAATTTTCTTACTCGGCGGTCGAATTCGTCCTGCTGCGCTCGTCACACGAATCATAAGAGTAGTTTGCTAACGGGCTGGGAGGAAACTGATAATTACTTCGTATTTGCTTGGGCAGCAAACTTCTGGTGGGAAGTCAGAGCTTGGAAGTTTCCCAACTAACTGTTATGAGTGCCATCCAAACCTCTCCAAGCCTGCATTGCAGAAATCATATCTTTCGCAGCCAAGATGTTTACAAGCAATTGATATTGTTCATATCTACTTCCTAAGTTAATGGTATTTCTGCGAGTCCGAATTTGAGTGTTTGAGGAACCAGAAGAGGGTAACTTTGTGTAAGTTCTATTCTCACTAGTGAACAATTTATATTGCTACTAGGCAAAGACGTTGTACAACGTTGCTTTTTTATAGCTCAATCCGAATAAGGGGGTCATAATTTCTTATTTTATATAAGAACGCGTACGTTGTTCGATATCAGAAATATAAATGATTTGTTAATATCCCTCCGTCGATCTATGGAAGCGGGACACGAGGTTGTTCGTTTATCTGCCTACCGAAAGTGCCTGTACAGACAAAATTACAACAATGGTGAAAACGTCTCAAATCTCATTAGTTTCAACATGAATACAAATTTAATTATTTTTGTTGTAAATTTCCCTTTTAAATGGAACAATGCATTTTGAATGTTCCGTAAAACATTTTTGCATCACTGAGCGATACGACAATAATGACCTCTGGCATTGATACACCAGGAAATTGCGTTTGAGCGACCCTCTAGTAAATTGAGTATCGACTAGGGACTCTAAATAAATGGATAGTTTTTAGTACCATGTACGAAAATGAGAACTTGTAAGTTAATAGCCGTATCGTAAACTATATAAATCTCCATAACTCTTGAGTTTAATGGAAATAACTGACTTATGGAAATAACATTCTCCTCATTACAACAATTGAGGAATGACTTAGTGTGATCCAACGGCAGTACACATGAAGTGCAATTACATTTAAATAAATGTTTAACTCCTAGGTAGATTCCCTCAGTAGGGTGGGGACACTGAACTAGGAAACTGGAAAAATACTACCCTAGAACAGTGTGCACACTCCTTGCAGGGCACTGTTCTGGGAACCGAGTACTTTAGCGGCTTCATTTATAATACGGAAAGTGATTAAAGTATTTTAAATGTGAAATCCCTTCTATTTCATGTTATGCTCAATTTTTGAACAAACTGTAAGTGATACGGTCAACGGTGTCGTAAGCCGCATACCAGACCATAATAAGGTATTATGCGGATCAGTAATTGCATTTTCCCCACCAACATAACTTAACTATGACGCTGCTATTCCTAAGCCTATTATGACTGACGTTGAGGCTCTGGTGGAAATGAGGCCCAAATCAATCAATCCTATTCCTAATAGTCTCGCATGTGTCTATTTCTATTGGACAGAAGGTATGAAGGTAGGGCAACCTGCCTATATTCATGAATATATA
>SDVV010028205.1:0-11992 GCA_016164225.1 Gammarus roeselii | reverse complement strand
ATATATAAAGCGACGTCACGGAAAGGACGCCGCGTCCTTTCCGTGACGTCACTGCGCCGCGTCCTGTCCGTGACGTCACTGCGCCACGTCCTTTACGTGACGTCACTGCGCCGCCTGCCTGTGCAGTGACGACTGTAAGGCATAAGTTGTAATAATGACGTCGCATGTCCGGCCGTGTGCGACAGCGATGATCGCAGTCCTCCTAGGGTTAGGATACAGTTTATTTCCAACTTATTTTACTGTTGGCCTTTCACACATGCGTTATTTGATGTTTGAAGAGTTCCTAACTTTAAGCTGGTTAGTAGATATTTGGCATCAAGCTTCAGCTCACCCCCGTGTGAACGTCTTCTGCGCTATGGCAAGCACTTGGCTAAAGTTTACTTTAGTTACAAAATACTGAGTGGGTTCGGGCAGATCTGGTCACTCCGTTACTGATTAATTAGTTAAACCCAAACACATTCACCTGGACACTACACAAAAGAAGCAAAATCCCCCAATAGTAGTGACCCTAAACAAAATTGTTTCGTTGCCCCGCGGTTGTTTTTCTCCCCATGTTGAAGCTGAACTAACCATGTACTGTAAGAGACCACCATTTGACGATGGAAGGCGGCGCCCAGCTATCAAAGCGCGCCATCAAACATTAACTCTAACTCGACAGGAAAGACATCTAGAATACCACTATTGATTCATTTCAAGCAAAAATCTCTTAGGGTTAGATTCTATTGAAGTCGAACAACTCATAGACTGACCACGTTTGCCTCTTGAAGGCGTGGTTGGGAGATTTTTTTTTAAAGGAGGCCCAAAGTCCCCGGAAAGATACCTCCACCGTTTATTTCCTAAGGCACCCAAAGGTAGGGAGGCCCCTGGCCCCAACGCTCGCCAGAAGTGGTGGCATCTAACCATACTACTATCGCCTCCAGACCTGCTGGAGTAACGGCCTTCCCCCTCTACCTGAACCATGTCCCATCTATAACTCCCCGAGTTCATAGGCTTACAAGCTAATTGTACACTTGAAGAGATATTAGAATGGAGATTGTTGACCGGGCAAGACAAGAATCGTAACACAAACAAAGAAAGGGCCATGTTTAAGGTACATGAAACATGTTTTTGTTTAGCCAGTTCCGTGTTGCTGCTTTGCAGTTGAGCTGACCTCCTCTCCCTCCCTCAGATGGCGGTTCCAGGCACGGCAGCCGACATTGCGGTGACCACCTCCCCCGGCGCCCCTGAGAAGAGAATATATGTCAACTCTGGCTACCTGCGCTCCGTTCATGGCCTACTCAAGATCGGACACATGGTGGGTTAGGAGTCGTGGGTGGGTGACTGTTCCTCAACCTTAGCTCCTTCTGCGGGGAATTAGCCACAGTCGGCGCATGGCCCGAAGCCCAGAAAATAACTGGCATGGGCATGTTGGAAGTGTTTCAGCAGGTGCGAGCTTCCTATATTAGGCCTATACCATTGAGGAAGTCGATGCTGTCCAGCGAGCGCTCTCCCGGATCACGCACAGACGTGATACTATGGTTGAGCCTGCCGGGTGCAATGGCTGGGCACATCGTCTTGACAGACGTTCTCGACCGTATCGGGCAAAACCCGGCATCGCGAACAGAGATCAGAAGAACGTTCCCGTCTTGGCTGGCATGACTGAAGGCCCCGTGTGGTGCCCGCACCTCAGCCGTGACAGGAGAGCCCTGTCACACCTAGGCAACTGTAACTCCTCCATGTCCACCTCAGGTGGGTGACTGTAAGACCGTGTTGACTCTATGGCTTTCCAGTGCAAGAGCTGTGAAGTGTGTAAATCTGTTAGTGCGTAGATCTGTTGTCTGTAGGACAAGGGATGGTCGTGTAAGGAGCCAAGGTGTGCTGCCAGTGTGTTATGTAGGTGTCGGCTGGCTCAACGCGGGGTCAAAAGGTTGTAACTGGGATGTGCCGGGTCAACAAGCTTGTTAAAGAATTGAGTCCCTCTCAATACAGATCATGTTTGAAAGTGAGGACCTTTGTTTCCTCATGCAAGTGGGGAATTGGTATGGTGTGTGTACAGCCCGTTGCGATGCGCGAGGCCGTGTTTTGTATCATTTTTTAGGAATTCATGTGTTTGGGCAATGTCAGAGGACCAGGCGGTGTTTGCGCGGGAGATCCATCCTCCCCTAGGCATCTTGGAGGCTCACGGGCCGCCCAACCGGGAGGTGAACATCCTTATTTCTCTTTGACTCTCTTCTTCAGCATCTTGGATTTACACTTTCTCGTTACCATCGCTCACTGAGAACCCTCTAGATGGCACAGGTCGGTCCTTTATTTGTGCTGGTGTCTTATAACCGCATGTTTGCTTGACTGTAAATATAACTTTAAAATCGGTAAAGCCGATCAAGAGACCATTGAGCGTCAGCCACCCTGGCCCCTGGCGTGAACAAGGGGTCCGATTGGGGAAAAGAACAAAACAAACCTCATTCAAGCGAGGGCAACATCCCCTCAGGAGTGACAAAGACCAGGATCCCATCAGCAAAGAACATCAGCCTCTCGAAGACGACCGGACCAATGACCGCATCGCGAAGTTGACCAGAAGCATTCGCGAAATTAGGAATTTACTAGACCAAGCAACCGGCCTCTCCGAGCAGACAGCTGAAGACTTCATCACAGAATTCAGCACAATCGACGACCGTCTAACGAGACTCGAGTATCATGTTGAAGCCATATCTCTTCGCATTCACGAACTCGTGATAACCCGACAAACCAAGGAGCCTGCATTCTACGCATGTGCGTCTACCTCCGCTTCCGATGAAAACCTCAACGAGTTTCCAACCTGCTCAACAACGGTCCCAACTTTCTCGAACATTTGAAAACCACATTCGATGTCAAGGACAGAACGGACATACGTCCATACACTACGAGAATAACTGGCCGTCCAGTCCCAAGCATCATCACCACTAAAGTAGATACGGAACCTCAAAGCGCCACTATACTCTCCCAAGACCAGAATATGCCAAAAGTCATGCACAATCATATCACACCCAACTTTCTCTATGGGTTCAGGCTTCATTTACTTTGAGAATCTCCCGAAGGAGCAAGCTGATGAGCACATCAACGGACTCGTTCAATACGAGTACTGTGTGGTCGAGGCAAAAATCGCACCAAAAAGAAACGCCACCACGGCCCTTCTGCTGAAATTCAACTGCCCTACCCCACCAAACTACAAAGACATTTTTTTTTATACCAAAAGCAAGGTTACACCTTTGGCAGACGTCCGATGCGATGTTATAATTGCCAGAAATACAGAACCGCGAGCAGATATTACAATGCTACGTAAAGATGCTCACACTGCTTCCAAGACGACCATGACAGACGGGACGATGCCCAGTCGTGCCCATCCAAAGAATCCCACTGTTTTTCCTGCAAAGTAAATAGCCGCCTCACGGGACACAAAGACTGCCCCCGTGAAAACATAGACAGAGAAATTTGCCAATTCCAGATAGACCACAATGTCGTGCGACAAGAGGCTTAGGTCTTTGTGTACTCCTCTCCGACTGACCCTCCCCCCAAGAGAAAAGCCAGCACCGTTCCCTACTCACTCCCTTGTAACGCTCATAGAGAGCGGTGCAAGCAAAGTTGCTCCCCCAACGAATTCATTCATTATCATGAACTCAGGTCACAACAACTAAGAGATGAACGGTACGTGAAACGTTCCGTCGACAGGGATTGAAGTGTCTGGCCAATGTCGTAAAACTTGAACAAAGTAACGCCGTATAAAAAATTACCCGCAAAGACAAACAATGTCACAGTTGAATTACGACAATCCTTCAATACTACCAAACGTATTATTTGCACTTCCAGCTACACCCCCACTACTGACCTGAGTGCTTTTGCAGCGGGCTTAGCGAAGGATTACGGAACTACCGAAGTTCCTCTAGCAGATGCAGATACAGACACTAGGCCGCATCCCCCAGAAAGGGGAGTGACCGACGGCAAAGCGCACCTCACACTCACACAACTTAGCCCTTATGTGCTAAAGGGTCCAGCCGGTACCCCCGCAACATACACTGGGTCACGAGTGCAGTCCGAGGATCCGTCGTCAGCAGCAGGGCCCGACAGTTTTCACTGGTTTACCCCCGCCGCGTCATATTGGCCGGGCACCCCCCACCTACGACCATCCCGACAACGGGATGCCAAGGGCGGGTAAGCCCATCAGAGCAGATTTGAAATCAACCATTCTCCACTCACGCCTGTTCATTGCACGCTCTCTCGCCACCTCCACATTCATGTCTCTCCTTCCTAACGCCTGCTTCACACCATCCATCCACCCAAACTTCGGTCTACCTCTAGGCCTGCGACCACTCGCCTCCGCATTCATCACCCTTTTCACCAATCTCCCTTCATTCATCCTTTCCATGTGCCCGAACCATCTCAGAACCCGCGCATCCACTCTGTCCTCAAACTTCTTCACCAATCCTTGTTCTGATTCGAACCACGTCGTTGGTGATCCGGTCTCTCAGCGTCCCTCTAGCCATGCTTCTCAAACATTTCATCTCGAAAACATTCAACCTTCTTCTCTCCTCTGCTCTCAGCCCCCAAGTCTCAGCTCCGTAGAGCACAGTTGGGAAAACAACACCCTCATACAACCCTCTCTTTGCTTCCATTCCCAACGTCTTACAACTCATTACACTCTTTAGTGCACCCAACACTTTACATTCCTCCTTCACTCGCGCCTCCACCTCAGTTTCCACTGGTTCAGTTATCCCCACATGGGAGCCTAGATACATGGAACACTGAACTTCCTCGAAGAGCGCTTCATTTAGGGTGACACTAATTTTGCTCGCATCATCGACAGTCCTCGAGCATCTCATTACTTTACTCTTACCCACGTTCACTCGAAGCTTCCTCCTTTCACACACTCTACCAAACTCAGACACTAGCCTACATAGCTTCTCCTCCAGTTCCAAGTCACGACCCAGCACACTCGCATTCATCTCCCTGACCACTCCATCCATATAGAGGTTGAACAGCCAGGGAGACATCACGCAGCCTTCTCTCAGTCCCACTTTCACTGTGAACCAATCACTCACCTCGCTCCCCACTCTGATACATGCTCGGCTGTCAGCATAGAAACTCTGCACCGCTCGCTTTCAACAGATGTCCGCCCACTCCATACAAACGCAACACCCTCCACAGCGCTTTCCTGTCAATCCTGTCGTATGCCTTCTCCAGATCCATGAAGACCCAGAACATATCCTTTCCTTTGGCAAAGTACTTCTCACAGACTAGTCTCGGCACTCGGTCGCCACGTAATCCAAACCAGGGGCTTTCTCTGCTCTCATCACGTCCACCGTCTCCTGCACCTCTTCCCTGGTAATACGTTTGGATGCCAAAACTGGCATCCAAACACCACCACCCCCCACAGTAACAATGTCAGCCTCTCTGTTATCATCGACATTCGACAACTCATCAAAATACTCGGCCCACCTCTTTCGTACATCAAAACTTTTCAACAACAACTGGCCATTTTCATCTCTCACAACTTCTTCCTTTCCGGTCTCTCCCTTTCTCACCCTCTTCATCTCTTTCCAGAACATTTTTTTGTTCTCCTCAAAATTCTGGCACAACCGTCTGCTCCACCGGGCATCAGCGTCCCTTTCGGCTCTCCTCACCTCGCGTCTCCTAACTTTGTAGCTTTCATAAGCCACCACCGACTTCACCTGCAACCACTCCTCAAACGCTCCTCTTTTCCGTGCCACCGCCAATTTGACCTTCTCGTTCCACCACTCGCAACCTTTCCATCTGCACCCGCCCACACAGCGCGCACCACACTCCTTCTTCGCACATCTCAGCAACGCATCCCTTAACGCCTCCCATTCTTCCTCCACATCTCTCAGGTCCTGTCCTTTCAGCATGGATCAATTCACGAAACTCGTTCTACCTCATACCAAATCACCTTCCACCAGATCGGATGCACTGGAATTCATAGTAATCCTTTCGAACGGGGGAAAAAAAAGCTTTCCTGTTGCAACATGGTCTGCAATGTGCAGAAAATACCTGGAATACGGTTACGTCATCAGAAACTGCAACCCGGACACACGTAAACGTTTGCAAAAAGTGCACCGGTGAGCAGGACAGAAATGACTGCAAATCCTTCCAACCTACGTGCTGCCACTGCTTATGCCTCCATGAGGCCAGCGACTGTGACTGTCAAAAGCACATGAACCAAAATGCAAAGACAATCTTACAATTCGACCGCAGAGTCACGCGGAACAAGTTATTCCAATCTGACACGACGAAAACCCAAATCGACTTGATTATGCCAAAGTAGGTAAATCTCCAAACAACCCCGACTCCTCAGACGATACCCATACATGGTCAACACATCCTCTGAACATTTCTTCCCAGCAGTAACACTACCACACCCAGCCTTACGACCGTCCTCGTAATAGAAGTGAGCGGCCCTAACAATGAACCCACCGGCGCCTTGGAGGACACCGCAATGGATGCCGTCACCCAGTCGGCCACGAAATGAGGTCCACAAACACAAAATAAAATCGAAAGAGCAAACGATAAAACGCCTCCGACGACGATCACTAGGTGCTCGACGCCCACCCGCTACAAGCAAAATAAGCACCATCCCACCACTAACAGCAGCTCGTCAAGATCCGAACGTAGAACGACTTCGGACCGTCTCATCAAGACCGCACCCAGCAAAAACCAAGGTGAGGTATTCAACCCTCAGTTCGTATACCTGACACTAGAACATCTCACCAGCGAGAACAATCATCGCCTGCGTGAGGGCGCGTTGTCAACAAAGAACTTATATCAGAAATCACTAATCAACCAAGCACCTCAGTCGACCCAAACATTTCACCGGCTACTACTAAGCATCTATACAGTTCCAAACATATTCCATAGAAGAAAAGTTCACTCGCTCATGAAGCAAACACTAAGAGGAGACATCCTCGGCCTCCTTCCTCCTACAAGAGCACTCAAAGCCGCGAACGCAGTAATTCTAGCAGACCACGTTCATCAGAAGGCGGACGCTCTCGATCTAGTACTGTTGAGCAAACTCGAAGATACGAACACCATGAGAGTTCTTGCAAACCACGCGACCACTCCAGATCATTACGTTCTGAGAGTTAACCGCTTCCAAAACGAACAAGAGCACAAAAATTCAGTAGAACTGCCAGGGACTTGGAAAAATGAAAGACGAATTACTATCCCTAATCTCCAGCCGTAATCCTCTGGTGATAGGTCTCCAAGAGATCAGACTCTAAGAGAGCGCCACCCTCACAATCCCTCAATACGTCATGCATCGCCGCGAAGGCCACACTAATGTGACTGCACACGTGGGGTGGCTCTCATGATCCACCAAAGCGTACCTCACCACACCCTTCCCTGCAGACGGAATTCCAAGCTATCACTGTTAAGACATGAGTTTCAAGACCACTATCTACTCGTAATGAGGCCACGATCTCTGAAGCACTGAAGAGCGAATTGCTTGAATAACTGCCCTCTCCCGTACTCATTCATGGAGACTTCAACAGCTATCACGAAATGTGGGGATGCGTGAGATCAGACCCCAGGGGAGTGATAATGGTCAACACCATGGACACCTACAACCTAGTTCTCCTCCTCAATGACAAACAAACCACCCGAATCACACTCGAATGTGAAACCGCTACCGACTTATCCATATGCTCCCTCATACTTTTAACCTCACTCGTTTGGAAAATCCCTGCTCCCAACACCCGACAGTGATCATAACCCAGCCATATCACTCCTCACCAAACAATCAAACAATCCCGAGGCACCAGAACTTCGATTTAACTACCGGAATGCCAGCAGGGAGGAATATTCGGCACGTGCGGCATGGCGCGATATGGGTGGTATCCCCGACGACATCTCCGAGCGCTACCTCATCATCCTGCTTTACGTTCAGATGTCGCATGCATCACTCAATATTCACCATCAACCTTCTTACCATAACCGTGGTGGTGCCCGCAGGTGCAGGAAGCAAGAGACTGGCGTGAAAGGCTGTACAATGCCTCCCGCCACGCACGGTTCCGAAGGAAGCATATAGCGTTGGAAGAGGGCATCTGCCGTATTCCGCAAACATAAAGTAGAGAAGAAACGAGAAAGCTGAACCCCATTAGTTAACACTATTTACCGAAACACCCTTCTCTCCCAAATATAGGGAAAAGAATCAGACTTGTCCACCGAACGACTTATCCACATCGTTTCAGACGAAGGCACCATTTATTCTGCCAACGCGGAAATCGCAGATAAGCTACCGCAGACTTTTAGCCAGATATCCGCATCAATAAATTACACGGCTTGCTTCCACAAACGAAGAATTTACCACAAACCTATCCACGAACGACAGTATGCTATAGATCATACCCGCGAAACTTCACCGGGGCCGGACCGCGTGCACATCAGTGACTAAACATCTTCTTATAGGTGCCTTTGAGTATCTGCTAAAGGTACTTAATATAATGTATTCAAACTCAATTTTTCCTGACCGATGACGGGGATCTGTAACTATCCCGATACCCTAATCTGGAAAATGCCACCGTGACCCACGCAATTACCGCCCCATTGCCCTTACCAGCGACTTTTGTACAACGATGGAAAGATGATAAACTCACGCCTCGTTGACTAGCTACCTTATAATGCAAACAGGCCTCAATAACATCCAGTGCAGTGGCCGCAAGCGCCACTCCACAACGAACCACCTCGTACGACTAGACTCAGACATTAGACAGGCTTTCGTCCGAGGAGAAGTGGAGACGTGCGATTTCCATATTTTTCGATGTCGAAAAAGCATGTGACACTACCTGGAACTACGGTATCATGAAGGATCTCCACCGCAAAGACCTGATAGGCCGTGTACCTCGGTTTTTCCACCACCAAATCGTACCTTCAGGGTCAAGGTCGGCGACGTTCTGTCGCCATCGTATCCGCAAATAATGGGCGTGACCCAGGGAAACGTCTTCAGTTTCACTCTTTTTATTCTTGAAATCGACCAGCTAGCCGACGTTCTCCCTCGCCTTTTAATAATTCAACGCGAACCCCAGAAGTGTCTCAACCAAGTTGGAAACTGGGCTTTCTTGAACGGATTTCGATTCTCGCCCCCTAAAACTAGAAGCATCAATTTTCCTCTTGTTCCCGGATCACACCTGAAACCAGCCCTAACGCTGCACAACACACCTCTAGCATACGAAGAATCCACGAAGTTCTTGGGTCTTGTGTGGCACCCTAAGCTCGCATGGCAACCCCACATTACAACCCTGGAGACCCGCTGGAAAAGGTCAGCGGATCTTATCTCCTGTCGGTAACATCCTTGAAGTTCGCCACCAATAAGGACCCCGGCATGACGTTGTTTAGAACAATTGTTCGCTCACGCATTGATTATGAAGCTGTCGCTTACAGATCAGCAAAAAAAACACTCTTGAACCCCTCTTGAATATTGCAAACAACGCGGCGCGTCCCGTTTCACTCCCATCAAATCTCTGAACGTGCGAGCTTACGAGCTTCCGCTTTAGCGAGACAAGCGCTCTCTAAATACTATTTGCAGACTAGGAGCCTCATCAACAACCCAGCGATCAACCGCATGGTATAACATTTCCGATAAACTGCTTGTCGCGGCTAAGAAGAATGTATGGCCACCATTGTCCCTACCCGTGGGCAACTAATTGGCCTCGCTGAACATCAATAGCAAGGCTATCAAGCCTTTATTCTCCTATCGAATTCTTCAAATCAACACACCGACGTGGATTATCAACGCACCGCCAACCTAGATACGCAAATAAACCCTTAAGAAACAGTTCCCCACCAACGCGTACCGCCGAGAATTTTTGGGACTTCTTGAGGAACAATACTCAAGCACCGCCAGGTATACACTGACGGCTCCAAAACCGCGGGCGGAATGGGAGCTGCCGCCGTGTGCGGAGAAATCTTACGTTCGGCTACTCGCCCACAAGAAGCATCTGTGTTCTCTGCAGTGCAGAGCTTCACACACTCGAATTAGCTATCTCTATTACCAAACTGACCGCCTCCCCAAATACGTCGTATTTTCAGACAGTCTGAGTGCTCTCACTCAGCTGAAAATTCTGCGCTATCAACACCTTGCTCTTCGTAAAATGCAGCAAGATCTATTTACAATGTCCGAGATGGGTCAAGCGGTCGAATTCTGCTGGATCCTAGACACGTGGGAATAAGAGGCAACGAGCTCTCAGATTCCCGCGCTAAACTGGCGTCTGCTCTCCAAGAACAATTTGTCAACATTCATTATCGAGACTGGTCCCCGATCATCGACTCTCATAAAACATCTCGATGGACTAACATATGGCAACAGAGTGGACAAAAAATGCTTCTTGTTGAACCTTCGGTAGAAGAAAGCGGAACAAAGTTTTCCAATAGAAGAGACAAAGTGTTCACAACGTGGATAACTCGCATCCACCTGATGGATGTAGACATAGGACCGGACGTGTCACCACGTCCCTGTTGCCACCAGATGGCAATCAGCGTGAAAGACACACTGATTGATTGCAATGCGCTTGCAGCAGCCCGACGAGCCTACTCAAGTCCTCCGTGCAACCTGAAAAGCCTGCTCACTGACCTAACCCACCGGAACAGCTAATCGCTTTCGGAAAACATGCCACACTATACAAAGCTGTGTTTAAATCCTTCCCCTTCCTGTACGCACCAGCTTGCCTATTTGTCGCAATTAAAGATGTCGAACCCACCAGAATTGATGATCTCCGTGCCCTACAGGGGAGCGTGCAATGACCTGCGTTGTGGCACATAGGGATATGAGGCAAATTCAAATCAAATCAAACATTCACCGTCTCTCCTCTCCCCCGTTCTGAATTCGCTGAAATTTTATTTACCTCATTTTCATTTTATGTTTACCTCATTTTCTTTTTACTTTCATATCAAACTCCTTAACGACTCACCCAATAGTCGTTGCCCACACACGCTCGCACTCGCAGATACGCTCACAGACGCGCACACTCAAACACACACTGACATATCCTAACTATTCTCCTTTTGGGTTGCTAATAACAGCCAAGTTGCACTCCTTTTTGCATGCCACTTTTTCCTACCACTCTTATTCTTCTTTTCATTCTTGCGGTTCTCATGCGTGAAATTCCCTACGCTGAGTGTAGATCTCATGCATGGGATCCGCGTTTTCTGTCTCTCCTTCATCATCCCCCTCCTCAGGTGTTGAAGCGCATAGCTCCAAGCACCTTACTGACGATTACAAATCCTTGGGGCTCTTTTTATCATGGGTGCTCTGAAGCAGCGTAAATATGTGCTGATCCTCCTTCTGTCACTCGGGGAGTGCAGGGACCAAGTGGCCTCAACACCTTAGAAGTTCCTGTACCTCCTGTGGAATCCGTACATACCATTGACGTTTGCCTTGTAAAAGACTGTGACTTAACGCAGCAGTAAACCTAACTCTAACACATTATAAATAAGAAAAAAGGCTAACTGGACGTAGCACTGTTTTGCTGGTCTGACGTTCGGCGCCAGAAGGACGGTGGCTCCAGTGCACTAGAAAGCCTTTTCACTCTAATCTGAAATCTATTGCGAGAATGATCTACTCCAGAACTTTGGATATTTAGGTAGCAATTGCAGTGGAACGATAGTTATTTATGTCAGAAGGGACCTTCGGTTTTCATCATTGAAGCGGTATAACAATTGCATGCATTACACCTCTGAACAGCTGTTTAGCTCATAGGCAGCCAGAGAGGAAAGGAGCTAACAGATACGGATACAGACACTAGGCCGCATATCCCAGAAAGTGGGGTGGCCGACGGCAAGGCGCACCTCACACCCTCATACGCTCACACTCGCATAACTTGACCCTTTAGTGCTAAAGGGTCCGGCCGGTAGCCCCTCAACTACACTTTGGGTCACGAGTGCAGTCCGAGGATTCGTCGTCAGCAGCAGGGCCCGACAGTTTTCACTGGTTTACCCCCGCCGCGTGATAATGGCCGGGTCCCCCCCCCCCCCC
>SDVV010028204.1:0-11992 GCA_016164225.1 Gammarus roeselii | reverse complement strand
TGTGGACGGACGCACGGACGTGTTCGTCGTTGTCACCGGTGTGGATGGACGTGCGGACGTGTTCGTCGTTGTCACCGATGTGGTCGGATGCACGGACGGGTTCGTCGTTGTCACCGGTGCGGACGGACGCACGGACGTGTTCGTCGTTGTCACCGATGTGGTCGGATGCACGGACGGGTTCGTCGTTGTCACCGGTGCGGACGGACGCACGGACGTGTTCGTCATTGCCACTGATGTGGACGGACTCACGGACGTGTTTGTCATTGTCACCGATGTGGACGGACGCACGGACGTGTTCGTCGTTGTCACCGGTGTGGATGGACGTGCGGACGTGTTCGTCGTTGTCACCGATGTGGTCGGATGCACGGACGGGTTCGTCGTTGTCACCGGTGCGGACGGACGCACGGACGTGTTCGTCGTTGTCACCGATGTGGTCGGATGCACGGACGGGTTCGTCGTTGTCACCGGTGCGGACGGACGCACGGACGTGTTCGTCATTGCCACTGATGTGGACGGATGCACGGACGTGTTTGTCATTGTCACCGATGTGGATGAACGCACGGACGTGTTCGTCGTTGTCACCGGTGTGGATGGACGTGCGGACGTGTTCGTCGTTGTCACCGGTGCGGACGGATGGATGTGTTTTTCTCGCTTTTTACCGAACCCTCGGGCATGTAGTGATTCCCTCGAGACTTTGCTCGATGTGATTGTTAATACCCACGGTGGACTTGACAGTTTCGGTTCCTCCCAGAAGGGGTAGGGTGGAGGAAGAGTGCTGTTGGTAATTTGAACAATTGTATGCTTGCAACAAGCGAAGTTAGCCGTCGAGTACCTTCGAACATGTTCGATGTGCTATTCGATCAACATGTGTGGGGTGAGCTCAGTGATAGCTTGTCAACATGCCTGCATAAGACGTCTGAGATGTGCCTAAATAGAACACCCCGTGTCATGCTACACAAACCAACACGGTGTTTGTGTCGACGAATTAGTGCATGCTTTTAAATCTCTGCTCCTTGTTGCATCCAAGAGTGTAATCTTGTGTTGTTTCAAGAAAATACAAACACTATTTCAAAGCTGTTCTATGAGATCGCGGGTCCATGAGCTCGTGTGTAAAGCACGCCTTTTTAGTAGAGCTCAAGCAACTGCAATGTGGTATCGATGTTCCCTCTGGTGACGGGTTGTCCTAGCAACCTGGATGGGTGACGGAATAGGAGAGCGAATCAATTTATTGTCGACTCAGCCTGTATTTTGCATTGTTTTGCTCAGGCTGCATTTTTTATTGTTTTTCTGTCTGCCTTCTCAACTTACCTCTCTTAACCTATTCTATTCTAGTTTTCTCGGTCACTCTCTCATTCAACCTCTTTAACTTCTCTCATTTTCCCTTTCATCCTTCCATCATTTTTGCCTCTCTCAGTCTCTTCCATCGTCTGACCCTCAGTTTGTCTCTGTCAGTCTACTTTCTTCTCTCATAAGTTGCTACAGAGGCGAATCAATAGTGTCATGCTTGATGCCCAGGATCTATTATGAAGGATTCACAAACTACCATTATGACCCAACACCCACACCGCGTGAGGAAATATTTGCTTCTGCACTGTCAGACATCAATAAACGTATTCAATCAATTTCGAGTTGATTCAAATCGTGTGGTATCGTAAGCCAAAACTTTGTTTCGGCTGTCAATGTGCATATGCAATGAGTTTGAGGCAGTACGTATGCACACACGTAGATGCTTGGTTAGCAGGGAGTGGTGGCCGGGCTTCTTGCCCTGCTTTGTGATCTCATTATGAAAGAGGCCGTATGACCTACAAAAGACGGCCTCAACTGAACCCAAGCCAGCTTAGCGCTTACAAATAATGTCCATCACCTCTCTAAATAAATGAAAACCTCGTCTTGCCTTGACCGTGACGTCATGCTGAACCACCCAATCAGCGCTGTTAACGGTAACTAATGGACAGCTTGGACAGGTAGTTATTCGTGGATTATAATACGCAAGTCCATAGTTGGATTAGTGAGAGAAGCTCTTCATACGTTACGCAGTTGCAGTGCATCCAATCTAATCTTTATCATGCAGATTTGTCCATAGGTTCGCAACCTATTTTCATTTTACTGGCAATGAAACGCCTCCTGAACACCTGGAAGTACATTTTTTGATGATCATTAGCTGTTGCTGTCTGTGCATCAACGTTTCTGCAGCAATCTTTCGTAATTTGTATATTAATATCCGAAATATATTATATCGTAAAAATGCTAACAATTGTCTTGAAGCAGCTTCAAGACCAAGAGAAAATGTATCACAAGAACCCCAAGTTTCCTTTTACGGCAAAATCTTAGAAAAATCATTCAGAAAACAGGTACTTAAATTGTCAGTTCACGATTTTCAGTCCACTCCCACGCATGCCTCATTCGTGAATCAACCAGTTCTTGTGTTACATATTTTTTTTTATAAAAAAATCTTATAAATATGTTTTAACGTTCTTTTGGTTCGCTAAGATTATTGAACCCGGAAAACATCACAGTCGATTCGTGAAATCAAACTCTTGGTGATGAGAGGGCCTTCAACTGGGAGCAATTATCGTTTATTTTGATATATGATGGAAGGTTGCATGCAAAGATTACTGTATCTCTCCGCCCAGCTTCACAGGTGCTTCTTTCAGACGCAAGCAAGCATTTCTGCACTAATGTATAATATTGCACAATGTATGGTTACCAGCATAAGTTCGCCTACTTTGATATTTAGAAACCAAAATAGTTGTATTCAGAGTTGGACGCATGTCTATTATAGTTTTGAAATCCTGCGTAGTATATGAGTAATATACAGTCTTTGCATGTCTGATCGCAAGATCACAGCAATGCTGTCGAGCTGGTGGGTGCTAACGAATTTACGTTCAATGATACCCTATAACGAGTCAGGACATCGTTAGTTGATTGGATTCGCGTTCAACAAATGCCAAGGAGTCGTGGTATTCGTGATACGAATATTATTAGGCTTTTGAAATAAATAATAAATACGACATGACACTAACTAAGCCTTGCGGGTGGGCGCGCTAGTTGCCATGTCGTCATAAAAAATAGTTGTTAAAACCTCTAATATTTCTCTTAGCAGGATTATGGCACCGCCTTGACATCTTATGAACGATGCTTGAAAACATTAAATATGTTATGATTCATTTTAGGGCGTCAATGGAAATATTCGTTGGCACCCACCAGCCGACAGGCAGTGATGCCATCTCGCGGTCAGACATGCAGATGCTCTAAAAGGAAATCTAATGTTTTTGGAAGACAAACTTACGTACGTCAACATTACTTATTTTTTTTAGCAATAAAAAAGGTATACTGTGTCCACATCCATAAAGTATTTATTCCCGCGATACAATTTGTAACTAAACAACGAGGAGTATATTACGTTGGCAACAGTTTTTCAACATTTTTAGGGTCGGCGAAATTTTGCATGCGACCGTACATAAGCTACTACACATGATGTCGGCGAACTTTTGCTTGCGACCGTACATTAGCCACTTTACTGATGTCTACAAGTTTACAAGTGTTTACAAGTGTAGGAAGACAACAACAGGTCAACTGGCTCAAACTAGGTTGCTTTTTAATAGCAATAGGATTAGTTTTGGAGTAGAACGTCAAAGAGGCCTATTGGCCCAAACTAGGTTGCCTTTTGATAGCAAGAGAATTAGTTCTGAAGTAGAAAGTCTAAGAGAGCTTCGTGTGCCATTTTTGTTGCGTTTATAACAACAGGAAAAGGAACGGTTTGGCTATTTATCGTCGATTTATGTAGAACTTCTCGAGCCGCAACTTAAATGTCCGATTGTATTGCTGTTTACAACTTCCGCTGGGAGTTTGTTCCATTCTTCGACATGATGTCGAGTGAGAAACGTTTCCCAACGATTTTGTATACATTGTTCCTAGTCACTCCGTTTGTATCTAGAGTGAAAAGGCTCGCTCGGTCGACGCTTTCCTTACCCTTCATAATCTTCCACACTTCGATCATGTCGCCTCTAACTCGACGTTTCTCTAGCGAATAAAGATTGAGTTCACGTAGCCTGTCTTCGTTTAATTTATTCCGCAGCGAGGGGATGAGTTTGGTAGCTCTACGTTGAACCTTCTCAAGTTTAATAACGTATTTTCTAAGGAATGGAGACCAGAATTGAACGGCATACTCGAAATGCCGTCTAAAAAATGCATTAAATAACTTGAGCATACTGTGTTGGTTTTTGTACGATATAGTGCGGGATATCATACCTAGCATTTTGTTGCCTTTCTTGGCAGCATCGTTACATTGCTTGCTGCTTTTCAAGTCGTTACTAATGATGACACCTAAATCTCTCTCTCCGGTGACGAGAATGAGTTTCTTTCCAGACATTCAATATTCGTGTTTAAGGTTATGAAGACCTATGAACATAACTTTGCATTTGTCTACATTAAATTTCATTTGCCACTTTTCTGACCTATCAACAATTTTGTTCAAGTCCAGTTGGATCTGCTGACACTCTAGTTCAGTTTGTACTTTTCCTCCGATCTTAGTATCGTCTGCAAACTTGCTAATGTTTGAGAGTACGTTGCTATTGAGATCGTTGATGAATATTATATAGAGAACTGCCTCTAACACGGATCGGCACGCCGCTTATAACACTACCCCAGTGGAGGAAGCTCCGTTAAGTACAACTCGCTGCCGTCTGTCCGTAAGCCAGCATTTTATCCAGTTGTTAAGCTCGCCTCGAATACCGATGCTGCGCAATTTACTAATAAGGCGCTTGTGAGGGACTTTATCTAAGGCCTTTTTAAAGTCAAGATAAATGATATCGATTGGAGATTTTGTGTCGTGGATTTCGATTAAAATTCTAAAAAATACTAGCAGATTCGTAAGACAGGGTTGGTTGTGTCTAAAGCCATTCTGAGAGTCTCCAATCAATTTGTTTGATTCTAAGAATTCTGTAATTTTGTCCGTTATCAAATTTTCCATCAACTTGCCAATGACTGAAGTGAGACTAAGTGGACGGTAAGTGCCGGGACACTTCTTGTCCCATTTTTTAAAAATTGGGGTAACGTTGGCCTCTTTTCATTTAGAGGGGCAGGTGCCATTAGTGAGAGATTGGGTGAAAATGTTTGATAAATGTTCGGCGATTTCAATTCTAGTCTCTTTTAGAATTCTGGGTTGAATTTGGTCTGGACCTGGAGATTTGGTGACTTTCAATTTATCTATATACTTAATAACTTCGGTGGGGAAAGTTCACTGTCTTGAGGGTTTCAATTTGTTTTGCCGCGATGATATCCTCAGGATTAGGAATATCCTGATTCTCTAACGTACATACAGAACAAAAGTATTTATTAAGTAGGACACACATTTTATTATCGTCCGTTTCTAGCTCACCAACATCGTTCTCGAGAGGACCTACTACAGATTTTGATTTTTTTTGCTCGAGATATAACTAAAAAATGGTTTTGGATTAGTTTTGGCATTGGCAGCAATTTCATTTTCATAATCTTTCTTCTTACGTTTCAGGACCCTCTTTAGATCTCGTCTGCTAATTTTGTATTCATTTTTTGCTACGTCGTCATGTGGATGTCTCCGCTTCATCGAATGCTTTGCTTTCTTCCGTGATTGAAGGCGTTGCAATTCTCCTTTCCAGTACTTGGGCTGATAGACTGCTGTTCGCCTGTTTTTGCACAAGATATGCTCATGTTCAAAATTTTCAAGTGCAGTCAAGAAATAGCTAAGCGATTGATTGACATCTTCTCCGAGGGTTATATTTGCTGACGCCATTGACTCTATTAAGCCATCAAAATCAGCTAATCTGAAGTTAGGGATATTTTTGCAGTTTGTTGAGGGTTTCAACTCAAGCTCTATCAAAAAACGGATACAGTTGCGGTCACTAGTTCCGAGTGGTTCGCCTACTTCGACGTTCGTGACATGAGAGTTGCTTGCACTAAATAGGAGATCAAGAATGTTGCTACCTCTTGTAGGTGTCTTCACCATTTGTGTCATCAACTTATCATCTGCAAAATCAATCAGACGTTGGACGGTGGCCATGCATTCGTCTGTTTCTCAATCAATGTCGGGGATATTGAAGTCGCTAAGCACAATACTGTGTTTGTGTTGTGACATCATCGACGAGGGTGTTTTAAAGATCGATATCATCTGCAACCTTGCTTTTAGGGGGGCGATAAACGAGAGTGATTTGACATTTTATATGTTTTCTGACTACTTGGATTTATACTATGTCGTGTCTGTTGTTTGGAATGGTGTCTTCTAATATTTGCAGTGTTTTTCACGAGAAACAGCACTCCTCCGCCCTCTCGGCCTCGTCTATCTTTGTGAAATAGTGAGTAACCGGGAAGAGTAAATTCACATAAATAATGCCTTGTGCTTAATTTCATCCACGATTTCGTGATTGCTATTATGTCGATACTTTCGTTCATTGCAAGGATACCTAATTCTTCGATTTTGTCTCTGAGACTTTTAGTGTTCACGTAGTAACATTTGAGAGTACCGTTAGTCACATTGACTTGATTTGTTTGACTTATTTTGCTTCTACTTCGAGATCTTGTTTCGGAGCCAAGACTTTCGTTTTCGTTTACACGGGTTGTACTAGCGGAGCTAGTACAACTCCGCTAGTACTGTATCGATGACAGGAACTTTTTTGTTAGGACTTGTGGTGGTGTTTTGATGGGCACTCGTATTTGTTGTGTATCTCGTGTTGAAACGGGCGGAGGTCGCTGTGTTGTTTCGTCGAGCACTAGTGGCGGAGTTGTTGGTATGATATCGTTTACGTTTTTTGACTTATTTTCGTTGACAAGTCCATCGCCGATGATTTTAAGGATGTTTTTGATGGTATCAAGTCCATACGTGTTAATGCGAGCCCTTGTTGGTGATTCTATTAAAGTTATAGTACTTTGGGTCGATCATCGTATCCCAATGATCCGAGAAAAAGATTTTCCGGGCTTTGCAGGAAGTTGCTTGTCGATTGTTAAGTAAAATCAACTTGCTTAACTTGTATTTACTTTGGTTCGGATGGGGCAGGATGCCAGTGACATGGAGGTTCGCGTGTGAAGGTTTGCTGTTGTTTAGCATCGCTTCATACCTTTTCCATGTCGATTCCGTCTGCGACACGTCTTTAGCTCCGACTTGTATTATGATTCGCTCAGATGAATGTATCCTTTTCTTTGCGATTATGTCTTCGACCTCGTAAATTTTCTAATAAACTTAGCCGAGTATTATCAGTTGATTTCTCCCTTTTTGCTGATTTGATTTGAAAGAGGTGACGATGTAATCACCAATCACAATAAGTTCCTCTGTATTCTGAGAGTCAATTTTATCTGGCAATGCCTCGAATCGGTTACGTGTATTAGGTCGGAAGAGATTGTGGTCCAAGGTGTGTTGCATTGTCCTACTAACTACAGTTGTGTACAGTGCCTCGCTATCTTTGACTGAGTTTTCTATCGGTTTAATACGATCGTTTGTCTCAGCGTCTGGAGCTGAAAGCTTCTTGGCGAATTCGGAGTCTAGGTGCACTTGGAGTTCTTTCACTTGATTATGGGTGGCCTCGACAGTTTCTTCGACTGCTGCTATTTCGTTGCTTATCAAATCTTCAAATTCATGAAATTGTTTTAGCACGTTTTCCAAAATTAATTCAACAGCTGTGTCTGTTATGGATAAGCCATTGGATGAGACTGTCTCTGTTTTGGATAAGCCATCGGAGGCGTGACTGATTTGTGCTTTCAGTTGTTTGGTTTCCTCTGCCGCTTGACAAAATTTACAGCATAATGTCTTGAATTCCCCATTTGAGGAACTGGTACGTAAAGTCCTGGCAAAGCCAGAAAAACTTTTGCAATCCATTTGTTCGGGGGCGTACGAGGTGTGGCAGATGCCACGTTTTAGCTTAGCCTGGACCATCTTGGACTGTTAAAGAATTTACCGGTGAAAAAATGAACCGTCAGCTTGAATTTTATTTTCTGTGATTTCTAGTAGACAGCAGATAAACATGCAATACTGAAATTAGATGCGGTATGTGACGATTATGTCGACAATTCGAAAACGAAATTAAAACGTGAATAATACAAATGTGAGTCGGATGCGCGCATCGTCGGATGCTCGTTAGCGCAAGGTTACTTCCTATTGGGCGAATTTGCTAAACTAATTCGTAGCTGCCTCCATCTGCTTCTCAATAAAGGATCGATATCATGATTCTGGGCACCAACCTCGTGCCAGACATGACCGGTGGAGTGTCAGAAGATGACGAAAAACTAATTACAATTCAGTAAATGGGGTGTTTTGAAATCGTAGCATGATTCTAAGCTGCAAGATGTAAAGTGGTGCAATTCAATGATACTACCTGATACAAGATACTTGTGATTTTGTTTCAGAGAACCGGCCACATTTGACAATGTTGAAAATCGTAATACCAGTAATATCTTAGAATACGGTTCTACCCTAACACACAGCTAACACGTGGACAGTTAAGATATAGGAAAAAACAAACTAGAGCGGCTTTCTAACAGGACGGCATCCTAACAGATTTGCCCTAACAGAGCGGAAATAAGTTTTCAAATCATAATTAGGCTGTGACAATACCAGTTTCATTCGAAATGTTCGAAATCAGTATACCCATACCCTTAATAACATTGATAATGTACAAACAAGAAATATGAGCACAGCTGAAATAAAAATAAACTAAGTTAAGATAGAAATCGAACTAACTGAACTCAAAATAGAACACAAGGGAACTAATGACACTGTTTTTTACAGTGTGGAAATGTTTTTTTTCTTGATGTTAGTCGACGTCAGTCTGACGATGCCGACAGAGTCGTGTGGGATAGGTTCCTGGTCATCACAGCACAAGAGCACATTTTCCTTTGGCGCTTAACACTCATAATACGCACTCTTTATCGTCACTATAAGAAATATTTCGGCATTGTCGGCGAACTTTTACTTGCGATCGTACATCTGCTACTACACATGATGTCGGCGAACCTTAACTTGTGACCGTACATTAGCCAGTACACATGATGCGGGCAAACCTTTGCTTGCGACCGTTCGTTAGCTACCACTTATGATGTCAGCGAACTTTTGCTTGCGACCGTACATTAGCTACTACACATTATGTTAGCGAACTTTTGCTTGCGATCGTTCATTAGCCAGCACACATGATGTCATCGAATTTTTGCTTGCGATCGTACATTAGCTACTACACATTATGTCAGCAAACTTTTGATTTCGAGCGTACATTAGCTACTTCACATTATGTCAGCGAACTTTTGCTTGCGACCGTACATTAGCCACCACACATGATGTCAGCGAAATTTTGCTTGCGATCGTAAATTAGTTACTACACATGATGTGGACGAACCTATGCTTGCGACCGTACATTAGCTACTACACATGATGTGGGCGAATCTTTGCTTGCGACTGTACATTAGTCACCACGAATGATGTCAGCGAACTTTTGCTTGCGGCCGTGCATCAGTTACTCCACATGATGTGGGCGAACCTTTGTTTGCGACCGTACATTAGCTGTCACTCATGATGTGGGTGAACCTTTGCTTGCGACCGCACATTAGCCTTCACACATGATGTCTGCGAAATTTTGCTTACGACCGTACATTAGTTACTACACATGATGTGGGCGAACCTTTGCTTGCGACCGTACATTGGCTACTACTCACGATAAAGGCTAACCTTTGCTTGCGACCGTTCATAAGCCACCACACATGATGTCAGCGAAAGTTTGCTTGCGACCGTACATTAATTACTTCACATGATTTGAGCGAACCTTTGCTTGCGACCGTACAATAGCTATTACACATGATGTCAGCGAACTTTTGCTTGCTACCGTACATTATCTACTACACATGATGTGGGTGAACCTTTGCTTGCGACCGTACATTAGCTTCCACGCCTGGTGTCAGCGAACTCTTGCTTGCGACCGTACATTAGCTACTACACATTATGTTAGCGAACTTTTGTTTGCGACTGTACATTAGCCAGTACACATGATGTCAGCGAATTTTTGCTTGCGATCGTACAATAGCTACTACACATTATGTCAGCGAACTTTTGCTTGCGATCGTACATTAGCTACTACACATTATGTCAGCGAACTTTTGCTTGCGACCGTACATTAGCCACCATACATAATGTCAGCGAAATTTTACTCGCGACCGTACATTAGTTACTACCCATTATGTGGGCGAACCTTTGCTTGCGACCGTAAATCGTAATTAGCTACTACTAATGATGCTAGCGAACTTTTGCTTGCGACCGTACATTAGCTACCACACATGATGTCAGCGAACTTTTGCTTGCGACCGTACATTTGCTACCACACATGATGTCAGAAAACTTTTGCGTGCGACCGTACATTAGCTACTACACATGATGTGGGCGAACCTTTGCTCGCGACCGTACATTAGCTACTACACATTATGTTAGCAAGCTTTTGCTTGCGACCGTACATTAGCTACCACACATGATGTCAGCGAACTTTTGCTTTCGACCGTACATTAGCTACCACACATGATGTCAGCGAACTTTTGCTTGCGACCGTACATTAACTACCACACATGATGTCAGCGAACTTTTGCTTGCGGCCGTACATTAGCTACCACACATGATGTCAGCGAACTTTAGCTTGCGGCCGTACATTAGCTACCACACATGATGTCAGCAAACTTTAGCTTGCGGCCGTACATTAGCTACTACATATCATGTAATACACAGCAATATTGTCAGGGTGTGGAATGGAGTTACCAAAGGAGATTTATATTAAGGAGCTTTAATCTGGCCTGGAAGACGTGCAACAACAGAGTACTGATGTGGCCTTTGTTTAATGTGTACAATTTGGCAGCAATGTTGTCTGTATGAGTTCATATTTACACAAAACAATTTAACGAATGGTAGGCCCACTACTTGGTTGTATTCTCAACAGGGAGAGAGTGTTAGCCAGCGAATGGTCACAAATAAATCTGATTCAGAGTTTTAGCATGTGAATAGTTTTCAATATATCTGATTTAAAAAATTTAGTAAGTGAATGATTTTCATTATATCTGATTTAAAATGTTAGCAAGTGAATGATTTTCATTTTATGAGATACGGAATTTTATTTAGCTCGTGAGTGATTTTCATGAAATCTGATTCAGAGTTCTTCCAAGTGAATGGGTTGGATTATGCTTTAACAAATCTGATTGAGAAAAGTAAAGTGCGCATTCCGTCTCATTGCATACCTCGATGCAATCTCGTCTCTAGGTGTATCATTACACCGATGCGAGCATGCGCGCAGCCTCTTTCAGTGTAACGCGAAGGAGGAAACTACCAAGAAGTTTACCCTTTTTCCAGCGTCTGAGAACTCGTTAGTATGTCAGTAAATGTTTCCCTTACCCAGAACACTGGGCAAGATCCCCACACGAACACCCTCTTGATTGAAGAGCTTCTATAGTGATTGGTTGCAGTGACATACATATTCAATTATATAACCTTTAACCATTTAATACGTCATCAACATACAAGTTGAAGTCGTAGATTTGTTTGTTTGGGCCCTAACTTAATACGTTTCAAATGAACGTCAAGGAATCAGGTTAACGTTACCTGACAACCTTTGCTATCTAATGTATTGGGCTGTGAATAGGGATATCGAATTCTTAACAATTCTTTCAAGAAATGCTCTAACGTCTGACCGCTGTATTAGGTGTCATCAGGATATAGTGCATCTTTGTTGTGTTCTTACAACTTACTTTGGTGGTTCTTTGGTGGTGACCTGAACCGAGCAAGTCGTGAACTTGTATTCCGCTATTGAAGTAAGATGCATGTTACCGTTCCTACTAGTGCCATTAACGCAGTTACATGCTGGGATGAACTCCATGGGGTTAGATAATCTGCTTCAATGCCTTAGCTTACCACTATACAAAGTTTAGATTTATTGTCTCTATTTATCCATAGATTTAAAGATAAACAGTAATATATATATATATATATATATATATATGTATA
>SDVV010028203.1:0-11992 GCA_016164225.1 Gammarus roeselii | reverse complement strand
ATATATGTATATGTATATATATGTATAAAAATTAAAATAACATTGGAACTGCAATAATCCAATACCTTGCAGCAAATCGAAACCAAACTCAGGCTTATAACCTGATTGGGATAGTACACGAGCCAAGCACGACGACACGCAACCACGCTCCAACTACCCGTCCTACAGTGACGCACCATCTGTATCCAGTCACGGTAGCACATGATGACGGTCCTGATGGCCTCTGAGTAGCGGAAGCTGAGACACAGTGCCTGCCGGAACAGCTCATGGATGAAGTCGACATTGGCGCGACTGGAAAGCAGCACCTCGCGCACCAGCCGCGCCTCTTCGCCAGCACTCACGTCGCTGGGGAGTTGAGGGAGTCAGTATTCTCCAGAGAAGGAGTCATTAAGCAAACGAGTACAAGAATTAGAGATTGAGTCATTAGCCCACTCCCTAAAGATCCTACAAATACAGATACACATACAGACACTAGGCTGCATCCCCCAGAAAGGGGGGTGGCCGACGGCAAAGCGCACCTCACACCCTCATACGCTCACACTCACACGACTTAGCCCTTTTGTGCTCAAGGGTCCGGCCGGTACCCCCTCAACATACACTCTGGGTCACGAGTGTAGTCCGAGGATCCGTCGTCAGCAGCAGGGCCCGACAGTTTTCACTGGTTTACCCCCGCCGCGTCATAATGACCGGGCCTCCCTAACCCACGACCACCCCGACAGCGGGGTGCCAAGGGCGGGACAACACCCTCATACAGCCCTCTCTTTGCTTCCATCCCAACGTCCTACAGCTCATTACACTCTTTAGTGCACCCAACACTTTACATCCCTCCTTCACTCGCGCCTTCACTTCAGTTTCCGCTTCAGTTATCTCCACATGGGAGCCCAGATACTTAAAACACTGAACTTCCTCCATGAGCTCTCCATTTAGGGTGACACTAATTTTGCTCGCATCAACATTCCTCAAGCATCTCATTACCTTACTCTTACCGACGTTCACTCGAAGCTTCCTCCTCTCACACACTCTACCAAACTCAGAAACTAGCCTACATAGCTTCTCCTCCGAATCTGCAACCAGGGCCGTATCATCAGCAAATAGCAACTGGCGCAACTGCCAACTCCGCCCATTCGCTTCCAACAGTTCCAAGCCACGACCCAGCACACTTGCGTTCACCTCCTTGACCACTCCATCCATATAGAGGTTGAACAGCCAGGGAGACATCACACAGCCTTGTCTCAGTCCCACTTTTACTGTGAACCAATCACTCACCTCGCTCCCCACTCTGACACATGCTCCGTTGTCAGCATAGAAACGATGCACCGCTTTCAACTAATGTCCGCCCACTCCATACAAACGCAACACCCTCCACAGCGCTTTCCTGCCAATCCTATCCTATGCCTTCTCCAGATCCATGAAGGCCCAGAACACATCATTTCCTTTGGCAAGGTACTTCTCACTGTAAAAATCTGATCGGTACACCCTCTACCACTACTAAAGCCACACTGTTCCTCTCCTATTGCGCAGTCCGTACAGTCTCTAATCCTTTAGATCAGCACTCTCCCGTTCAACTTACCATCCACACATAACAGACTGATAGCTCTCGAGTTGCAGTATTCATTTCTATCTCCTTTGCCCTTATATAGCGGAACAATGCAGGCACTGCGCCACTCACTCGGTACCACGCCTGCCACAAAACACAAGTTCAGTAACCTCACCAACCATTCGACAATCGTTCCTCCACCCTTCTTCAGGCACTCGGTCGCTACGCCATCCAAACCAGGGGCTTGCTCTGCTTTCATCACGTCCACCGCCTCCTGCACTTCTTCCCTGGTAATGTCCGCAACAAGTCTATCTCCCAAAACTGGCTGCCGAGCACCACCACCCACAGCAACAATGTCAGCCTCTCTGTCATCCTCGACACTCAACAACTCATCAAAATACTCGGCCCACCTCTTCCGTACATCACCACTTTTCAACAATAACTGGCCGTTTTCATCTTTCACCACTTCTTCCTTTCCGGCCTCTCCCTTTCCCACCCTCTTCACCTCTTTCCTAGCATACCGAAAATAAAAGAGATAGGAAACGAGTTTCAGATATGAATGTTTCAAACACTGAAGAAATTTAATTGAATGAGATTTAGAGTCCCTGGTGTAAGGGCTCGTACATACGATGTCCTGCGCTGTCCTCTCAATTACAAAATCCCAAAGATATGAAACTATAGATTAGTTTATCCTTTCAATATAAAGTTGTATAATTCAAATGTTTAAAACCGCGCTCCGCCAAAAGCTAACCGCTGGCATCCACATGGTGCATATCCCAACCATCTTGTTAGACGACACAAGCTGCTGACAAGTGAGATGGGTTATGAATCCTCGTTTTAATTGTTGAAAATTTTCGGTCAGTAAAATAAGCTTAATACCATTAAAATCCATCTTGTCTTGGTCGGGGCACAGCATTGTCACTGGAGTAGAAATTTACCACATGCCAACTCATTTAATGCCATGTCGTCAAATGTTAAATGCTCAAGAGTAGTCGAAGTATGCCCCAAGACGCATCAAATGGCTCCAGAAAGCAGTGATCACATGCTGGTCACAATGCAGCGCTCACGAGTTGGCGGACTGCCTGCCATCAGCTACCTGTGTGGCAGCCAGCCAGACTAAGCATCAATGGAATGCCAAAGACCTCAATATAACCAACCCCAACCTCTGAAGAACAGGAGTACAGTAGCATAAGTATCATACATATGCCAACACCAGCTCTAACCATTAATTTGGCATTTTATAGGCTAAACTGAAGCAATCCTGTAGCATAGGAAGATTACTATTAGAGGAGTTGGTAAAGAGTATGAGTAATGTAGGCCATAGCATCAGAGAGCGCTAAGCTAAGCTTCCCAAGCATTTGAGTGACCACTCTGCTACTTCAAGGCCTTCTATGAGGTAATATACAAGCTAGAAGCGCACCCGCGCTGAGCGTCGTTAAGTTTGAATCAAGATTGTGCCACAGTTTACATGGATCTGCCTCTCCAAGGCCACCAACGATACTCAGCCTCTCCATGGCCTCCTACGAGAATAGTGCCTCTCTCGACGTCTCCATACTAAGAGGCTGACGGTTACGGCTGGCACCCGTCTCCCATGAGGCCACTCACACCCCGCTTTGCGTTTCGAGTTAATACACGGATTGAGTAGGTCAGAGTTAAGTTAATATTTGCATTTCTGCGGTAATATTTACCGCTGATGTAGTGAGATACTTTCTCGGTAGCTTCCAAGTGTTTTATTCTTGACGTAGCTAATCATTTGAAAGCGGTCCCTTCCTCCATCCTTATTCATTTAGGACTCGAGATTCTTTCTCGTGTTGACAGATCAGTTTTCATTGTGGACACAAGTCCAATATGCGGTTCATTATCAGCGCATTAATACCGATAGATTATTGACAGTAAAATTACAAATTTTCAGACTTATTCATTTTTCTCCCTGCAGTATATTATTAGATGCTGCTCCACGCAACGAAAGAAGCCACAAAAACTGCACCCTAAACACGGACTTCTAGCGTAATAGGCTCAGAGACCATCTGGCGTTCAACGTCAAATTAGTAATTAGTGTTGCAATAAACTAGGGTCGGTCTTTGAATTTGATTCGGCTCTACTTCAGAATCTTTACAGATACAAGGCCGGATCCACAAAGGAGGGTGGTGGATTGCAAGATTCATCTCACAAGCTTCTCATGCGATCACACACAGATCAAAACTAGGCCTTTTACAGCTGAAGAGTCAGGCCAGGCTCCCGCAACACGCACCTCGATCCAGGAGTGGGAGAACAGTGTCAGCAACAAGGCCAGACAGATTTCACGGGTTTGCCCATACTACGTCCTAATTGCCAGGCCCTCCGCGACCCAGGGCCTCTTTAACGAAACGGCAAGGGCGGGAAAGCCGAACAGGGCCGCGTCAAAACTAATCCATCAACACCCATTCCCCCACGCCTATCCATTACACACTCATTCGTCATGACCACACTGATTTCTATCCTCCCTAACACCTGCTTTACTCCAACCATCCACCCAAACCTTGGTCTACGTCTAGACATACATTCATTCACCACCGCTTTCATCCACTTTCACCAATTTTCCATCATCCATCCCAAAATGTGTCCAAACCACCTTAGAACTCGTGAATCAAGTCTGTTCTCGAACTTCCCACCATCACCGTTAGAACTCGACCAATTGATCCTATCCCTCAGCATCACTCCGGCCATGTCTCACACAGATTTCTTCTTGAAAACACTCAACTTAAAATTTTTACAAATATTTATTCAACATACTTTTCATATTTTTCAGCAAAATTAGATCACAAGGCATTGAAATCAGTGCGCTCCTTAGGTTGAATGTTTGAGAAACAGGTTTTGGTATAACACAAACATGCTAATTCTTCTAACATGCAACTTCCAGTCAAGTTTATGCATGGCCTATCAGCAATCGACGGTTGGACCTTGACAAACTGTGATAGGAGTAAGGCATCGTAAAATTACAACATCAGTGAACATAAGCCACGCAACCGAAATGAATTTCTGATACATTAATTGAAAAAATCCTCTGCGTACTCACTTGGCCAGGCAGGCTGAGGACACTGAGTCCTGGTCGCTGGTGCTACCCCCGCCATCTTGAACGTCACCCGCCGCCATGCGACGGTCATCGTCAGCGCGACTGGGGATGGATGGGAATTGTTCAGTGGGATGATCACAGCCTAAGACCATTAGCTATCACCAATGGCTATTTGTTCCAGTGAATAGCTATTGACAACAGCCAATTGTAAGTAAATACGAACAATTGAGAGAAACAAGACATATATAGCAATTGCGAGGCAAGACAATTACAGTAAGACTTATACAATAGAAACCAACCCGTGCTCTATTTTTATGTTTGAATTTCAAACACCCGGTACATGCTAATATTTGACAATATTAATTTTATTTAAACTCATTAGTAATGGAGATTTAGCTATAAAATTTGCTGTTCGACAGCAAATTTACAACTTCTGCCACTATACTGCATCTAGCACTACAAATTAGACATATATCCCAATACTCAGTGCAAACCTGGTCCCTGAAGTTAGCAGCCGCAATCTCCTATAAAAATCTGCACAGCAAGTGCGTCAGAAAAAGCCTCGATTCCAAAAGAAAAAGAAGGGAAGTGACTTATCAAAGTTTTATTGATTAGCTGCCTGACTGCCCGAGGTGAAGATGTTTTTCAAATTATCAATAGCTTTCAAATTAGCTAGAAAAGATCGGTAATAAAATTCAAAGCTGTGACAAAATTGAAGGCGATTAGAAAAATTTCAATGGCTTCCTTCCAACACAAAGCCAATTTCCTGTCAATAACCCTGGACCTGCAATCCGCTGCCAGACGCTACCAAATTAACTACCTGCTGTTTCATATTTGAACAGGAAGTGTGTTAGAAAAAGCATTGCTGCCAGGAGGAAAGTAAGGAAAAGCAAGTCACATCGAAATTTCATTAGTGTGGTGCAAAAAGGAATGCAGTTCAGTGATAGCTATAGACAGTGAATATGAATATTTCTGTGCTATAGGAAAGTGAAGTGCATGTTACTTATTGTATTTAATCATTGTGTTCAATATTACAAAATAAATTAATCCAGTTATTGAGTTCAATATTAAGAACTAAATTAATCTGGTTTAGAAAAGCTCTTGTCATTAGTCTAGTTAAACCTCAATGAGTAGTGATCGTGCCTACACTATCACTCCCATCTTTGGAACTTTCAGTTCCGTCTTTAGTATAGTCAAGTCTGAACGAGTAGTGATTGTGCCAAGATTATCACTCCCATCTCAAACAAAATGGGTATTGATTTGAGCTCCGCACGCTATTAAGATCGTAATTCAGTACGGGGGGGTGAAAGAAGTAGATTGAAAAAATGTGAAATATTCCAAACGGACTCGTATCATGTCATATGTTGCTAGAGGTGTTAGTGATCCAAAAACGAACCTTTTACGTTCCATTGCCTTAATGGCAAAAGTGGCAATGATGAAAAATGAAGATCCACAATTTGTAAAAGTTAGAATATAATGGAAGTGTCACACTTGCAAAGAACAAGATAAATCCGGTATTATTCGCGCAAATTGTGAGTGTTTTCGTGAATTGCACGCAAATGTCACCGATGCTAGCATGAAGTGCTATAAGATGATGGGAGGATCATCAAAATGTTTTTGTAGCGAGTCGATATTAGAGAAATAACTGCTGGTAAGGAGCCTGTCCGACCCGCTAGTGAGCTGAGTACTGCCAGGACTGCGGATGGTGATGAAACTTTCAATGAGACCACTGGTGGCCAAGATGCTGTAGATGAGACCGCTAATGACGGGATACTACAGTGATACTACAGTGTCAACTGGCAGTCAGGGTTCGGAAAAGGCTCCTGGTAGAGACCCACTCAGCCTGTATGCAGGTGCTCCAGGAGAGCACAAATACATTTCAGTACCTGCAGTAAAAAGCTTGAAACACTGCACATTTTGTTTAAAAAATGCAGGAATGGAGTGTCATGGAACCGATATGGCATTACCCGCCCGCATTACAGTAAATTCATGGATTGGGATAAAGTGCGGTTGCAAGGATGTGTAATAACTCGTATTGTAAAATTCAATGCAAAATAAATTGTGATTAACTGCATATTAGAAAAAGAATAGAAAAAAAGAGCACCGGTAAGATGTAGCTGGTGCAACAAGCAGACAAGGAAAGGCCAATTCAAACAATCCACAGCAGCACCCAAACAACAGCCATTTTGGTCAAAGCAGTGGGGTACAACGGTCGCGTTGCCACGTGATGACACACATTTCCAAAACCATGCCCAACAGATTCCTGCAGCATCATCAACAGAAAATCACCCTCGTTACAGTGACTAGGACAACAGGCCACACTGTGTTGTAAGACAAACCACTTTTTGATGCCCAAGATAGGTTTCCTGGACCGGTACATGGCAGTCACGAATACAGAGCTGACCAGCAAGCTGAGAGTCACCACAGATATGTAGACGCAAAAATTGAGCAAATATTTGAGGCTTCCAAATTTGGATCAATAAGTTAAAACGATTGGGATACACAGAAGAAATTTTGTTTCGATTTGCTTGCGACCGGCGCGAGGCTGCTCCACCACAGGAGGAGATGGGGTTAAGCAACAACACAACCCGAACCTTTTGTTGTAATTAAATACAAAAATAACCTCACTAAGGGCTTTTGGGAACGTTATTTTGAATTATTTCATGTTGTAAAATATTGAGCTTTACAAGAAATTTATCATGTAATCGTTGAGTGCTCTTTACATATTCAAGTAGCTACTATTTACACGAGATATCTCACCATGTTCCAAAGAGACAGGAGCCTGACTAAGCCAAGTCATTGATGAGCTTGTCCAGATCCCAATGTTATATATAGCTACTCTCCATAACTTCTAAGCTGCGACTAAAAGACAAAATCAAGGATACGACTTTTTTTTTTCTTTGATTGTAGCTACTTGTTCTTTTCCATTGAATTATTGAACTGTTCAGGTAATCATATCTAATTGGGTAGAGGCTAGTTGGTAAATTCAAGTTTTCGGACGGTTCATATCATTAATCTTTCTGAACATCCACTTCGTCAGTATAAGTCAGTCCAAGAACTGTTTTCAGAATGATAAAATTGGCAAAATGTACATATATGGAGATAGAATAGAAAACAAATCTAATGTTATTCGTACGGACGCGCGTCTGTGAATGATATTAGTGAAAAAAAACGCTCGTCCCTCGTTTTTCTTTCAACGGCTGATGATTTGAGCAAAAACTATCAACATTCATCGTTTGCGTGCATTGTAGACGATGCTAGTCTTAAGCATGGTGAAGGATAGGAGGAGAGATTTTGAAACTGTTCAAGCTGGTATTCAACTAATCAAAATTTGAATTACCAAGATATGGACGAAATACTGACCTATCACAAAATATTCATATTATTCAAGCAATACCGTAGCCATGGTATGTGTGGTCGGCTCGAATAGTGGTTCGGACACTATCCATGCATATCTTACCGGTTAATAGATTAGATTAGAGTGTCAAGGCTTTCTAGTGCACTGGAGTTTACCGGTTAATGACATTGAGAAGAAAAATGTTTGTGCTGTCAGTACCCACACTCACCCAGCTTGAGGTGCAGCTGTGGCGGCGCGAGGCGTGGGTGCGCTGGACGAAACGTATTGCTTGACCCAGCGTACCATCACCACCTGGCACGTGCCATAGAGGCTCTTGCCGGGGCTGCTACGGAGCTCGGGCAATTCTGCACAACAGTAACTAACGGTAAAATAAAAACTACCGAGATGCATAATGTATAGATATGGACCGTTTGTTACAATCATTTCAAAGAATGTGGGGAAGGAATCCATGAATGATGGACGAAGCATTGGCTTTATGAAAGCTGGCTTGGAAGTGGGACAGGCGGGCAGATGGCCAGATATATTTTAATTATAGCTGTCACAGTTCCAGTGTCGAGCCGTTTTGTCTTGACAATAGCTTTGATCTTCTGCAAAAAAAGTGAGAGATAGGATTTTCAGCACGTGCCGCGTACGGACTAACGACCTCCTGCACTTTGGCCTGTGCTAGGCACGTGCTTGGAGACTTGTCTTGAAGAACTGTAATTATCTAACAGCAGCTTCAGGTTGTCATTACTCACCAAGATTGGGTCTGTATATGGAATTGCTAGGGCTAAAGTTGGGGAATATGTAAGGCAGATAGACCGCCCGAAACATGGAGAAGATGAAGGAGAAGGCGGAGTGGCACTGTGTCGTCTTGTTGCCTCCGCGCCATTCCACGCGACGGACCTGAGAGCAGGGCAAGCGCACATTTAGCTAAGGTGGTGGCTGGAACAGGATATGCTGTAGATATTTTCAGGTAAGATGGTCAAGTCTGATTAGAAAATGTGGGTTTCATAGATTATTATTAGTACAACATAATAAATCTTTTGGAAGACTATTTTAGGCAGACCAATACCAACTTATATTTCAAGCACAGTTGCTACCTTCAACAAATTTAGTTCAATAGCAGCACACCTGGCAACATCCTACGTAGACACCAGAACTGCCGAGATACACTGACCTGCGACACCATAAAGTCGAGCACTGAGGAGAGAAGGTAGGCGGTGAGGTCGTCTGGAGCCTTATCCGTTGACGAGGAAGGGATGATGGGCAGAACATCCACTGGAGTCACCTTAGCTCCCTCCGCGCCGCCTCCCGACAGCACAACGCGTGGTGGCGGGGTTGGAAACCCAGGCACAAGCGACGCGAACATAGCGTCCATGTCTGCAGTCTTGTTGTCGCCCACAATCATGTACCAGATGATGAATAGCCTGGACAGAAGAGCAAGATTTGAACCTATTACTCAAAGAAGCGATAGCCTGTTCACATTTAGTCGTTTTCGTTGCTTAGCCTAAGCTCCCACTGCGATGGAAGAGCCACGGCCGGCGCAGAGCCATTAAGCCCGGATACCCACCGACAAGTGCATTTTAGGGATGCAACAACCAGATGCAGACACCTATATTTGACCTACAACCCTGAGGAAGTTGATTTTGTCTAGCGGGCGTTCCCACAAATCACGCACCGACGGGATACGATTAGCCCTGACGTGAGCATTGGCAGGACACAAAATCAAGAGGCGCTCGACTGATACATACGTGCTCGACGGACCAATACCAACTTACAGGTACCGGGACGCGTTCAATAAGGAAGTGCTCAACCGGATCGAGCGCGTGCCGGCACCGTGGGCAAATCAAAAGAAGCGTTCCCCAGGTTATGTTGGCATGACTGGAGAGCCGTGTGGTGCCCGCACCTTAGCCTCGAAAGATTGATCTTGTCCCCTTCCGGTGGACGACTCTGTAGAATATGTTAGAGTGCCAAAGATTCCTAGTGCGTCTGAGTCGATGTCCTTCTGGCACCAAATGTTAAACCAGCAGCCAGTGCTGTATCAATTCATTGACAAGTCATTGTCTGTCGCTGGGATTGATTTATCTCACAGCATACTCAGGTCACTACAATTTATAGGGAGAGGTGACAAAGTATTCTATTCGAAACGAGTAAAAAAAATCAGTGCTCCCCTGGGATGGAGAAGTCTACTGGTAACTAAGATGAAGAATGATCAATTCACAACAGATTCGATTTCAGCTAAGACGTTGGTTTTTCGAAGGTCGCCGTGAAGCGGTTTCGCAATTAATTGCCTCCAAGGAAACTTGACGAGCATTAGGCGGAGTGTACTTGAAAGGTCCAGGAACCCGCTCCTGGGGAAGTGGGTGAGTCAATACTTCGTCCAGGTCAGGCAATCTGCTAAGACATGAGCTATTGTAAGGGGAATTAAACAGTCCATGCAGTATGGCGGTGGCGACACCTCCATTAGGTGTCCGTGCGTTAGTCAATGTCAATATTTTAATCGACAAAGAATTATCTTAGCCTGTCGATATCGGCTCCTTGAAAAGACCCAGGGTGATGGTGCGTACTCAGTAGGAACGTGTTGGATGTATGGTCAGCCAGTGCAAGAGCTGTGAAGCGAGTGCGTATCTGTTTGTGAATAGATGTATTATCTGTCGGATGGAGGGAGGATGACAGTTGTTGTTGTTGTTGTTGTTGTTTCTTAGCCCCGGTTTCCACCTGCGGTGAGAGCACCGCCCGAAATCCTCGATACCCACCGACACGCGCGTTTTGAGGCAGAGGAAGGTGTGAGGAGAGAAAGGAGTGACCAGCTTAGTAGTACTAGTTAATCTGTTTTCCACCGGAGCTCCATCGTGTAGTCACTGAGTGCTCCCCCGTAGGGCACGATGATCCGTTGATTCTGCACAGCTTCGTGCACGAATATAAGTTAAAGTTCACAATTAATACGCCGGTAGGACAGCGAGTTCAGGATCAGAGATGATTCAAACTTCGTTACTTTCATACGGCTTCATATAGTCCTGTGTGTTTACCGAAACGATCAGTTTTTTTTCGGTGTTCTGTTTCTGTGAGCAGGCGTTGTAGGTTGCACGGGGGGCTCAAGAAGGCTCGTCGGGCTGCTGCGAGTGCATCACAATCCATACGCTAGTGTTTCACGCTGAGTGCCACTTGGTGGCAACAGGGGCATGGTGGTGCGTCCGGTCCCAAGTTTACGTCCAATAGGTGATTGTGGGTTATTCACGTGTGTCCCGTGCATAGACGGTTGATGAACACTTGGTCTCCCCTATCAGAAAACCTGGTGTCACACTCACCCACGGTTGGTTCAACTGCGAGCATTTTTTGTCCACTCTGTTGCCAAGAGTCATTCCATCGTGATGTTATACGTGAGTTGATGACTGAGAACCAGTCTCAGTAATGAATGGAGATGAATTCTTCTTGCTGGATAGAAACCCGTTTAGCGAGGGAATCTGCGCGCTCGTTTCAATCTTAATCCCACGTGTCCATGGATCCAGCAGAATTCGACCGCTTGGCCCGTCTCGAATATCGTGAATAGGTCGTGTTGCGTTTCTTTAAGGACAGGGTAACCAAAGTGCAGAGTTTTCAGCTGGGTGAAAACACTCAGACTGTCTGAAAATATAACATACTTGGGGAGGCGGTCACTTTTTGTAATACAGATACAGACACTAGGCCGCATCCCCCAGAAAGGGGGGTGGCCGACGGCAAGGCGCACCTCACACCTTCATACGCTCACACTCACACAACTTAGCCCTTTTGTGCTAAAGGGTCCGGCCGGTAGCCCCTCAACTTACACTCTGGGTCCCGAATGCACCGAGGAACCGTCGTCAGCAGCAGGGCCCGAAAGTTTTCACTGGTTTACCCCCGCCGCGTCATAATGGCCGGGCCCCCCCCCCCACCCACATCAGAGCAGCGTCAAAATCAACCATTCACAACCATTCTCCACTCACGCTTGTTCATTGCACGCTCTCTCGCTACCTCCACATTCATGTCTCTTCTTCCCAACGCCTGCTTCAGACCATCCATCCACCCAAACTTCGGTCTACCTCTA
>SDVV010028202.1:0-11993 GCA_016164225.1 Gammarus roeselii | reverse complement strand
CCATGCTTGCTATTGGGCTGATCCCTCCTCAACCATGCATGCTATTGGGCTGATCCCACCTCAACCATGCTAGCTATTGGGCTGATCCCTTCTCAACCATGCTTGCTAATGGGCTGATCCCACCTCAACCATGCTTGCTATTGGGCTGATCCCTCCTCAACCATGCTTGCTATTGGGCTGATCCCTCCTCAACCATGCTTGCTATTGGGCTGATCCCTCCTCAACCATGCTTGCTAATGGGCTGATCCCTCCTCAACCATGCTTGCCAAGCAGTTCACCGCTTGACCTCGTTCTGATTATTTCCTGTCTGTTGAACCGCTTATTTAGCTGGTATGTGGAACTAATGATCTTATAGGAATGATTAAAATCCCCTTTGCTGTGTAGTTTTGCTGCGTAGGTTGTTGCGTAGTTTTCCATTAAAGCCTCCTGCAGGGATGTTAGCTTACATGAGAGGGATTGCTGTTGCCCATTAATGATAGTACTGCTCGTACCCATGCTCTGATTATAGTACCACTTTCACCCATGCTCTGATTATAGTACCGCTTGTAACCATGCACTAATTATAGTACCGCTTGTACCCATGCTCTGATTATAGTACCACTTGTACCCATGCTCTGATTATAGTACCGCTTGTAACCATGCACTGATTATAGTACCGCTTGTACCCATGCTCTGATTGTATGTCATTTTATGTTTGAGCTTCTTATATATTTGCGATTCCCCACCCCGCCCCCCTCCTCCCGTGTCAAGTGTTCGTGGGCAGGCATTCTGTGGTGAAATTGGGTCTCCAGACCGCGTCTCCTCGGGCTGTTGGAGTAGACGCGATCTTCGTCCACGATTTTGAAACGCGTCGCCGAACTATAAGCCATGAAGCTTCATACAATTGCAAATTGCGATTGCTGTACGACCTACTATCGGCTGTCACAAGGGTCAGTCTGCGGGGTATCTGCGATTGCTGTACGACCTACTGTCGGCTGTCACAAGGGTCAGTCTGCGGGGTATCTGCGATTGCTGTACGACCTACTGTCGGCTGTCGCAAGGGTCAGTCTGCGGGGTATCTGCAATTGCTGTATTACCTACTGTCGGCTGTCGCAAGGGTCAGTCTGCGGAGTATCATATTCAAGGGGGTGTGAGTACATTCATTGTAAGGCCCCATTTCAGTCGCGGTATAATATTAGGACCTTTTCTGTGGCATTTTCTGATGAAAAACAATGCGTAATAGACGACGTCGTGGCGGTATTTCATTACTGAAAAAAACAATGGGTGATAGACGACGTCGTGGCGGTATTTCATTACTGAAAAAACAATGGGTGATGGACGACGTCGTGGCGGTATTTCATTACTGAAAAAAACAATGGGTGATGGACGAAGTCGTGGCGGTATTTCATTACTGAAAAAACAATGGGTGATGGACGACGTCGTGGCGGTATTTCATTACTGAAAAAACAATGGGTGATAGACGACGTCGTGGCGGTATTTCATTACTGAAAAAACAATGGGTGATGGACGACGTAGCGGCGATATTTCTTTACTCACGAAAGACCAATGGGTAATAGATGACGTCGCGGTGGTATTTCAATACTGATGAAGGACCAATTGGCGACAGACGACGTAGCGGCGGTATTTCTTTACTCACGAAAGACCAATGGGTAATAGATGACGTCGCGGTGGTATTTCAATACTGATGAAGGACCAATGGGTAATAGACGACTCCGTAGAGGCATTTCATTAGAGATGAATTATTATTATTAAATAATTTATTACACATAAAACATTATTGCCATAAACACTATTTGAATTAACGTAAATGAAAGTTCAATTTGAATTCGCCGCCGGTTCTGATTTCATGCAACAGATTATAAATTATAATATTTTAATCAATGATCAACAGCCAACGACTTATTTGAGGTAAGAATCAGGAATGTCTGGCACGAAGTACATGGGGTGGGGCAATCACGAAATACATGGGGATGGACAAATTACGAAATAAATAGGATTGGGAAAACCGCCAACACACGGGGCTACGAAATCCTGAGAACATGGGGTTGGGAAATCGAAATGCGCTAACATATTGTGAATATGGGGTAAAATATAAATAATAAAGGGTTAAATAGACGACATGAATTAAACATAAAATATATACATAACACTGGATTTACATATTTCATGACGAAATGCTCTAACATATTGTAAAGATGGGTGTAAAACATTGTATGAATGATGAAGTGATGGATAGACGACATAAGTTATTCATAAAATATATACACAGCACTGAATATATACACTGTTTGATCGCTAAGAAATGATTAAATGATTGACAATCAGAATAGTTCGATACTGGAGTACAGAAATCGAATTAATATACTTCTGTTATAGAAGATGAAGCACAATATTAGCTTATGTGATTATGATTGTATCTCCAATTATATTCTCATCGAGTTGGCCTCTGTCAAAGCTGGGAGCTACCTGTCGTTCCTCGAAAGTTCAATTTGAATTCGTCACAGTTCATCTCTAGGGAGGACCCATATGGGAAGTAGACGTTGTCGTGGCGGTATTTCATTACTGATGAAGGACTCATGGGCAATAGACAACGTCGTGGTGGTTTTTCATTACGACGAAGGACCAAATAATAATAGACGACGTCGCGGCGGTGTTTCTTTCCCTTGAAAGACCCATGGGTAATAGGCGACGTCGTGGCGGTATTTTATTATGATGATAGACCCATGGGTAATAGACGTCGACTTGATGAGATCGTCCCATCTTAACTTTTCATATGTCTAAAGAAAGGCGATTTGTCGATATCGTGTCAAATGTCATTTACAATATCGACACCATTGCAAATTGAAGGCGCTCTGCCAATAGTTAATTTAAGGCAATATATCAGCATTGAACTGATGATGGCACCTGCCAACAGCAACATGCCGACTTTGCAATGACTTTGGCTGACGTTCATTTTTGTATGCCGACGAAGGCATGTCGTTCCAACGTTTTTTGGAAACATGTGCGCCGATCGGTTGCACTTATAGTAAAATGAGAAAGTTTGATAATCCTGTTATAAATAATTGAATTGGCAGTTTTCAAGATAATAAGATATTTAGGAAACGATAATATTCATATTTCACTAATAATTAAATGAATATGTTTATAGTTCACTCGCCCCTCTCAAAAGTGCCTCAATTGTGTTCGATCTTGTCACAATCACGATGTTTAGGAGACGACTCTCAACTTTAACGCGTCGCGAATATTTTCAATGAGACAATGAATCGTAATTGGAAGAAAATCATACAAATGTGGACATAGTCCAAAAAAATCCTCGAAGAAAGTAGAATAAGTAATGGAAATGAGTATCTAGGTACAATGTTTACTCGACCCAAGCTCTAGGGTGTTAGTATCTAGGTACAATATTTACTCGACCCAAGCTGTAGGGTATTATTATCTAGGTACAAAATTTACTCGACCCAAGCTCCAGGGTATTAGTATCCAGATAGAATATCTTACCCACACAGGCTGTAGGATAATAGTATCTAGATACAATATCTTTCCCACCCAGACACTAGGGTATCAGTATCTAGATACAATATTTTCGAGACCCAGGATCTAGGGTATTAGTATTTAGATATAAAATCTTCCCGACCCAGGCACTAGGGTATTAGTATCTATAAACAATATCTTCCCGACACAGGCTCTAGGGCATTAGTATCTAGATACAATATTTTCCCCACCCAGGCACTGGGGTAATAGTATGTAGAAACAATATCTTCCCGGCTTAGGCACTAGGGCATTAGTATCTAAGTACAATATCTTCCCCACTCAGGCACTAGGGTATTAGTTTCTATACATAATATCTTCCCCACCCAGGCACTAGGGTATTAGTATATAAATATAATATCTTCCCGACCAAGGTTCTAGGGTATTAGTCTCGAGACACAATATATCCCAGCCCAGGCTCTAGGGTATTAGTCTCTAGACACAATATATTTCCCACCCAGGCACTAGGGTATTATAATCTAGATATAATATCTTCCTGACCCAGGCTCTAAGGTATTAGTCTCTAGATACAATATCTTCCCCACCCAGGCGCTAGGGTATTAGTATCTAGACATAATATCTTATCCCCCCCCTCGGGCCCTAGAGTATAAGTATCTAGACATGATATCTTCCCCAACCAGGCTCTAGGGTATTAGTAGCTAGGTACAATATCTTCCCGTCCCAGGCTCTAGGGTATTAGTATCTAGATATAATATCTTCCCGACTCAGGCTCTAGGGTATTAGGATCTAGACATATTTTTTTCCCGACCCAGGCTCTAGGGTATTAGTATCTAGACATAATATCTTATCCCCCCCCTCGGGCCCTAGAGTATAAGTATCTAGACATGATATCTTCTTCAACCAGGCTCTAGGGTATTAGTAGCTAGGTACAATATCTTCCCGACACAGGCTCTAGGGTATTAGAATCTAGATATAATATCTTCCCAACCCAGGCTCTAGGGCATTAGGATTTCTTGGACATAGTCCAAGAAATCCTCGAAGAAAGTTGAATAAGTAATGGAAATGAGTATCTAGGTACAATGTTTACTCGACCCAAGCTCTAGGGTATTAGTATCTAGATATAATATCTTTCCCACCCGGGCACTAGGGTATATGTATCTAGATATAAAATCTTCCCCACCCAGGCTCTCGAGAATTAGTTTCTAGATATAATATCTTCAACACCCAGGCATTAGGGTATTAGTATCTAGATATAATATCTTCCCCACCCACGCTCTAGGGTAATAGTATCTGGACATAATAGTTTCCACACCCAGGCTCTAGGGTATTAGTATCAAGAGATTATATCTTCCCGACCCAGGCTCTAGGGTGTTAGTCTCGAGGTACTATATCTTCCCGACCCAGGCTCTATGGTATTAGTCTCTGGAGACAATATCTTCCCCACCCAGGCACTAGGGTATTAGTATACAAATATAATATCTTTCGACCCAGATTCTAGGGTATTAGTCTCGAGACACAATATCTTCCCAGCCCAGGCTCTAGCGTATTAGTCTCAAGACACAATATCTTTCCCACCCAGGCACTAGGGTATTAGAATCTAGATATAATATCTTCCTGAGCCAGGCTCTAAGGTAATAGTCTCTAGACACAATATATTCCCCAGCCAGGCGCTAGGGTATAAGTATCTAGATATAATATCTTTCCCCCCCCCAAGGCTCTAGGGTATAAGTATCTAGATATAATATTTTCCCCAACCAGGCTCTGGGGTATTAGTAGTTAGAAACAATATCTTTTCGTCCCAGGCTCTAGGGTATTAGTATCTTGATATAATTTTTTCCCGACCAGGCTCTAGGGTATAAGTATCTAGTTACAATATTTTTCTGACCCAGGTTTTAGGGTATTAGTCTTCATATACAATATTTTCCCGACCCACGCTCTAGGGTATTAGTATCTTGACTAAATATCTGCATGACCCAGGGACTAGGGTATTAGTATTTAGTTATAATATCTTCCCGACCCAGGCACTAGAGTATTAGTCGCTATACATAATATTTTCCCCGCCCCGGCACTAGGGCATTAGTATCTAGATACAATATTTTCCTCACCCAGGGACTAGGGTGTTAGTCTTTATACATAATATCCTCCCCATCCAGGCACTAGGGTATTAGTATCTAGATACAATATCTTCCTGACCCAGGCACTAGGGTATTAGTATCGTGTTACAATATCTTCGTGACCCAGGCACTGGGGTATTAGTCTCTAGATATGGTATCTTCCCCGCCCCGGCACAAGGGCATTAGTATCTATATATAATATTTTCCCCACCCTGGGACTAGGATATTAGTCTCTAGATATAATATCTTCCCCACCAAGACACTAGGGTATTAGTATCTAGATTTAAAATGTTCCCCACCCAGGCACTAGGGTATTAGTATCTAGACATAATATCTTCCCCACCCAGGCACTAGGGTATTAGTATCTATACATAATATCTTCCCCACCCAGGCTCTAGGTTAGTAGTATCTAGATATATCATCTTCCCCACCCCGGCTCTAGAGTATAAGTATCTAGACATTATATCTTCCCCAACCACCTACTAGGGTATTAGTATCTAGATATAATATCTTCCCCACACAGGCACTAGGGTATTAGCATCTAAATATAAAATTTTCCCCATCCAGGCACTAAGGTATTAATATCTAGACATAATATCTTCCCCACCCAGGCACTAGGGTATTAGTATCTAGTTATAATATCTTCCCCACACAGGCTCTAGGGTATTAGTATCGAAATATAATGTCTTTCCCACCCAGACACTAGAGAATTAGTATCTAGATATAATATCTACCTCACCCAGGCTCTAGGGTATCAGTATCTAGATATACTATTTTCCCCACCCAGACTCTAGGGTATTAGTATCTAGAAACAATTTCTTCCCGGCCCAGGATCTAGGGTATTAGTAACTAGATACAATATCTGCCCGAGCCAGGGTCTAGGGTGTTAGTCTCTAATTATAATATCTTCTCCACCTAGGCACTAGGGTATTAATATCCAAACATAATATCTTTCCCACCCAGGCACTAGGGTATTTATATCTAGATATAATATCTTCCCCACACAGGCTCTCGGGTATTAGTTTCTGGATATAATATCTTCTCTACCCAGGCACTAGTGTAATAGTATCTAGATTTAATATCTTTCCCACCCACGCTCTAGGGTATTGGTGTCTAGATATAATAGTTTCTACACCAAGGCTCTAGGGAATTAGCATTTAGATAATATATTTTCCCGACCCAGGCTCTTAGGTGTTAGTCTCGTGACACAATATCTTCCCGACCCAGGCTCTAGGCTATTAGTCTCTATTTACAATATCTTCCCCACTCTGGAACTTGGGTATTAGTATTTAGATATAATATCTTCCCGACCCAAACTCTAGGGTTTTAGTATCTAGATACAATATCTTTCCCAACCAGGTACTAGGGTATTAGAATCTAGATATAATATCTTCTTGACCCAGGCTCTAAGGTATTAGTCGCTAGATACAATATCTTCCCACCCAGGCGTTAGGGTATTAGTATCTAGATATAATATCTCCCCCCCCAGGCTCTAGGCCCAGTCTAGGGTATAAGTATCTGGACATAATATCTTCCCCACCCAGGCTATGGGGTATTAGTAGCTAGGTACAATATCTTCCCGACCCAGGCTCTAGCGTTTTATTATCTAGATATAATATCTTCCCGACACAGGCTCTAGGGTATTAGTATCTAGATATAATATTTTGCCGACCCAGGCTCTAGGGTAATAGTATCTAGATAAAATATCTTCCTGACCCAGGCTCTAGGTCATTAGTCTCTAGATACAATATTTTCCTGACCCAGGCTCTAGGGTATTAGCATCTAGACACGATATCTTCTCGACCCAGGCTCTAGGGTATTAGTATCTACATTCAATATCGTCCCGACCGAGGCTATAGGGTATTGGTATCTAGTTACAATATCTTCCTGACCCAGGCTCTAGGGTATTAGTATCTAGATATAATATTTTCCCGACCCAGGCTCTAGGGTATTCGTATCTAGACACAATATCATCCTGACCCAGGCTCTAGGGTATTAGTCTCTAGGTACAATATTTTCCTGACCCAGGCTCCAGGGTATTAGTATCTAGACACAATATCTTCTCGACCCAAACTCTAGGGTATTAGTATCTAAATACAATATCTTCCCGACCGAGGCTTAGGGTATTAGTATCTAGATACAATATCTTCTCGAACCAGTCTCTAGGGTATTATTAACTAGATATAATATTTTTCCCACCCAGGCACTTGGGTATTAGTATCTAGATACAATATCTTCCGACCCAGGCACCAGGGTATTCGTCTCTAGATATAATATCTTCCCGACCCAGGTTCTAAGGAATATCCTCCCTAGAGCCTGAAGATATTGTGTCTGGAAACATTATCCTCCCGACCCAGGCACTAGGGTATTATAATCTAGACACAATATCTTTCCGACCCCGGCACTAGGGCATTGATATCCAAGTATAATATTTTCCTCACCCAGGGAGTAAGGTGTTAGTCTCTAGATATATCTTCCTCACCCAGGCACTAGGGTATTAGTAACTAGATACAATATCTTCCTGACCCAGGCACTAGGGTATTGGTATCTAGTTACAATATCTTCCTGACCCAGGCACTAGGGCATTAGTCTCTAGATATAGTATTTTCCCCGCCCCGGCACTAGAGCATTAGTATCTAGATATAATATTTTCCCCACCCAGGGACTAGGGTATTAGTATCTAGACATAATATCTTCCCCCCTAAGGCACTAGGGTATTAGTATCTAGATTTAATATCTTTCCCACCCAGGCACTAGGGTATTAATATCTAGAAATAATATCTTTCCAGCCCAGGCACTAGGGTATTAGTATATATATATATATATATATAATATCTTTCCCACCCAGGCTCTAGGGTATTAGTATCTAGATATAATATTTCCCCCACCCCGGTTCTAGGGTATTAGTATCTAGACATAATATCTTCCCCACCCACCTACTAGGGTATTAGTATCTAGATGTGATATCATCCCCACACAGGCACTAGGGTATTAGTAGCTAGATATAATATCTTCCCCACCCAGGCACTAAGGTATTAGTATCTAGTTATAATATCTTCCCCACCCACCTAATAGGGTATTAGTATCTAGACATAACATCTTTCCCACCCAGGCACTAGGGTATTAGTATCTAGATTTAATATCTTCCTCACCCCGGCTCTAGGGTATTAGTATCTAGATATAATATCTTCCCCACCCACCTAGTAGTGTATTAGTATCTAGACATAATATCTTCCCCACACAGGCACTAGGGTATTAGTATCTAGATATTATATCTGCCCCACCCAGGCACTAAGGTATTAGTATCTAGACATAATATCTTCCCCACCCAGGCACTAGGGTATTAGTATCTAGAATTAATATCTTTCCCACCCACGCTCTAGAGTATTAGTATCTAGATATACCAGTTTCTACACATAGGCTCTAGGGTATTAGCTCATAGATATTGTATCTTCCAGACCCAGGCTCTAGGGTGTTAGTCTCGAGAGACAATATCTTCCCGACCCAGGCTCTAGGGTATTAGTCTCTAGACACAATATCTTCCCCAATCTGGCACTAGGGTATTAGTATTTAGACATAATATCTTCCCGACCCAGGAACTAGGATATAAGTCTCTAGACATACTATCTTCCAGACCCAGGCTCTAGGGAAAATCTTCCCTAGAGCCTGAAGATATTGTATCTAAATACAATATCTTCTCAACCCAAACACTAGGGTATTAGTATCTAGACACAATATCTGCATGACCCAGGCACTAGGGTATTAGTATTTAGTTACAATATCTTCCCGACCAGGCACTAGAGTATTAGTCTCTAGACATAATATTTCTCTCGCCCTGGCACTAGGGCATTAGTATCTAGGAACAATATTTTCCTCACCCTGGGACTAGGGTGTTAGTCTCTAGACATAATATCCTCCTCATCCAGGCACTAGGGTATTAGTATCTATGTACAATATCTTCCTGACCCAGGCACTAGGGTATTAGTATCATGTTACAATATCTACCTGACCAAGGCACTAGGGTATTAGTCTCTAATGATAGTATTTTCCCCGCCCCGGCACTAGGGCAATAGTATCTAGTTATAATATTTTCCTTACCAGGCAGTAGGGTATTAGTATCTATACATAATATCTTCCCACCCAGGCTCTAGGATATTAGTATCTAGATATATCATCTTCCCCACCCCGGCTCTAGGATATTAGTATCTAGACATAATATCTTCCCCACCCACCTACTAGGGTATTAGTATCTAGACATAATATCTTCCCCACACAGACACTAGGGTATTAGTATCTAGATATAAAAAAAATCCCATCCAGGCACTAAGGTATTAGTATCTAGCCATAATATCTTCCCCACCCAGGCACAAGGGTATTAGTATCTAGTTATAATATCTTCCCCACCCAGGCTCTAGGGTATTAATATCGAAATATAATGTCTTTCCCACCCAGGCACTCGAGAATTAGTATCTAGATATAATATCTACCCCACCCAGGCTCTAGGGTATTAATCTCTAGACACAATATCTTCCCGACCCAGGCTCTAGGGTATTAATATCTAGATTCAATATCTTCCCGACTTAGGCTCTCGGGTACTAGCATCTAGATACAATCAATATCTTCCCGAACAAGGCTCTAGGGCTATAGTATCTAGATACAATATCTTCCCGACCCAGGCACTAGGGTATTAGTATCTAGATACAATATCTGTCCGACCCAGGTCCTAGGGTGTTGGTCTCTAGACATAATATCTTCTTCACCCAGGCACTAGGTTATTAGTATCTAAACATGATATCTTCCCGACCCAGACACTAGGGTATTTATATCTAGGTATAATATCTTCCCCACACAGGCTCTTGGGTATTAGTTTCTGGATATAATATCTTCCCTACCCAGGCACTAGTGTATTAGTTTCTAGATTTAATTTCTCTAAGTATTAGTGTCTAGATATAATAGTTTCTACACCCAGGCTCTAGGGTATTAGTCTCTAGATACAATATCTTCCCCACCCAGGCGTTAGGGTATTAGTATCTAGATATGATAACTTCCCCCCCCCGGGCTCTAGGGTATAAGTATCTTGATATAATATCTTCCCCAAACAGGCTATAGGGTATTAGTAGCTAGATACAATATCTTCCCGACCCAGGCTCTAAGGTATTATTATCTAGACATAATATCTTCCCGACCCAGGCTCAGGGGTATTAGTATCTAGATATAATATTTTCCCGACCCAGGCACTAGGGTATTAGTATCTAGACACAATATATTCCTGACCCAGGCTCTAGGGTATTAGTCTCTAGATACAATATTTTAGGGACTCAGGCTCTAGGGTATTAGTTTCTAGACACAATATCTTCTCGACCCAGGCTCTAGGGTATTTGTATCTAGGTTCAATATCTTCCCGACCCAGGCTCTAGGGTATTAGTATCAAGATACAATATCTTTCTGACCCAGGCTCTAGATACAATATTTTTCCGGCCCAGGCTCTAGGGTATTAGTATCTAGACACAATATTTCCCCGACCCAGGTTCTAGGGTATTAGTATCTAGGTAAAATATCTTCCTGACCCAGGCTCTAGGGTATTAGTATCTAGATACAATGTCTACCCGACTGAGGCTTAGGGTATTAGTTTCTAGATACAATATCTTCTCGACCCAGTCTCTAGGGTATCGGTAACTAGATTTAATATTTTTCCCACCCAGGCACTAGGGTATTAGAATCTAGACACAATATCTTCCCGACCCATGCACTAGGGTATTAGTATCAAGACACAATATCTTCCTGACCCAGGCCCTAGGGTATTAGTAGCTGGTTACACTATCTTCCCGACCCAGGCAGTAGGGTATTAGTCCCTAGATATAATATTTACCCCGCCCCGGCACTAGGGCATTAGTATCTAGGTATAATATTTCCCTCACCCAGGGAGTAGGGTGTTAGTCTCTAGATATATCTTCCCAGCCCAGGCACTAGGGTATAAGTATCTAGATACAATATCTTCCTGACCCAGGCACTAGGGTATTAGTATCTAGTTAAAATATCTTCCTGACCCAGGCACTAGGGTATTAGTCTCTATACATAGTATCTTCCCCATCAAGGCCCTAGGGTATTAGTATCTAGATTTAATATCTTCCTCACCCAGGCACTAGAGGTATATATCTTGATATAATATCTTCCTACCCAGGCACTAGGGTATTAGTATCTATTTATAATATCTTCCCACCCAGGCTCTAGGGTATTAGTATCTAGATATAATATCTTCCCAACCCCGGTTCTAGGGTATTAGAATCTAGATATAATATCTTACCCACCCACCTACTAGGGTATTAGTATCTAGACATAATATCTTCCCCACCCAGGCACTAAGGTATTAGTATCTAGAAATAATATCTT
>SDVV010028201.1:0-11993 GCA_016164225.1 Gammarus roeselii | reverse complement strand
GATACAGATACAGATGAAGACACTAGGCCGCATCCCCCAGAAAGGGGGGTGGCTGACGGCAAGGCGCACCTCACACCCTCATACGCTCACACTCACACAACTTAGCCCTTACGTGCTAAAAGGGTCCGGCCGGTACCCTCGCAACATACACTTAGTCCGAGGATCCGTCGTCAGCAGCAGGGCCCGACAGTTTTCACTGGTTTACCCCCGCCGCGTCATAATCGTCGCCCCCCCCCACCCACGACCATCCCGACAGCGGGATGCCAAGGGCGGGAAAGCACATCAGAGCAGCGTCAAAATCAACCATTCACAACCATTCTTCACTCACGCCTGTCCATTGCACTCTCTCTCGCCACCTTCACATTCATATCTCTCCTTCCCAACGCCTGCTTAACACCATCCATCCACCCAAACTTCGGTCTACCTCTAGGCCTGCGACCACTCGCCTCTGCATTCATCACCCTTTTCACCAATCTCCCTTCATCCATCCTCTCCATGTGCCCGAACCATCTCAGCACACGCGAATCCACTCTGTCTTTCTTCTTCTTCACCATTTCTGTTCTGATTCGAACCACGTCGTTGGTGATCCGGTCTCTCAGCGTTACTCCAGCCATGCTCCTCAAACATTTCATCTCGGAAATATTCAACATTATTCGCTCCTCTGCTCTCACCCCCCAAGCCTCAGATCCGCAGAGCATAGTTGGGACAGCAACACCCTCATATAGTCCTCTCTTTGCTTCCATCCCCAACGTCCTACAGCTCATTGCCCTCTTTAGTGCACCCAACACTTTACATCCCTCCTTCACTCGCGCCTTCACTTCAGTTTCCACTAGTTCAGTTATCTCCACATGGGAGCCCAGATACTTAAAACACTGAACTTCCTCCAAGAGCTCTCCATTTAGGGTGACACTAATTTTGCTCGCATCGACAGTCCTCGAATATCTCATTACTTTACTCTTACCCACGTTCACTCGAAGCTTCCACCTCTCACACACTACCAAACTCATACACTAGCCTACATAGCTTCTCCTCTGAATCCGCAACCAGGGCCGTATCATCAGCAAATAGCAACTGTCTCAACTGCCAACTCCAACCATTCGCTTCCAACAGTTCCAAGTCACGACTCAGAACACTCGCGTTCACCTCCCTGACCACTCCATCCATATAAAAGTTGAACAGACAGGGTGGGCCATAACGCAGCCTTGTCTCAGTCCCACTTTCACTGTGAACTAATCACTCACCTCGCTTCCCACTCTGACACATGCTCGGCTGTCAGAACAGAAACTCTGCACCGCTTTTAACAGATGTCCGCCCACTACATACAAACGCAACACCCTCCACAGCGCTTCCCTGTCAATTCTGTCGTATGCCTTCTCCAGATCCATGAAGGCCCAGAACACATCCTTTCCTTTGTCAAGGTACTTCTCACATACCTGTTTCCCTGCAAAAATCTGATCGGTACACCCTTTACCACTCCTAAAGCAACACTGTTCCTCTCCAATTGCGCAGTCCGTACTGTCTCTAATCCTTTTGATCAGCACTCTCCCGTACAACTTACCAACCACACATAACAGACTGATACCTCTCAAGTTGCAGCATTCATTTTTATCTTCTTTGCCATTATGTAGCGGAACAATGCAGGCACTGCGCCACTCAATCCGTATCACGCCTGCCGCAAAACACAAGTTCAGTAACCTCACCTACCATCCGACAATCGTTACTCCACCCTTCTTCAGGCACTAGGTTGCAACGTTATTCAAACCAGTGGCTTTTCCTGCTTTCATCACACCCACTGCCTCCTGCACCTCTTCCCTGGTAATGTCCGCAACAAGTCTTTCTCCCAAAACTAGCATCCGAGCACCACTACCCACAGCAACAATGTCAGCCTCTCTGTCATCCTCGACATTCAACAACTCATCAAAATACTCGGCCCACCTCTTCCGTGCATCACCACTTTCCAACAACAACTGTCCGTTTTCATCTTTCACCACTTCCTCCTTTCCGGTCTCTCCCTTTCTCACCCTCTTCACTTCTTTCCAGAACATCTTTTTGTTCTCCTCAAAATTCTGGCAACAACCGTCTGCCCTACCTGGCATCAGCGTCCCTTTTGGCTCTCCTCACCACCCGCTTCACCTCGCTTCTCCTCTCTTTGTAGCTTCCATAAGCCACCTCCGACTTCACCTGCAACCACTCCTCAAACACTCCTCTTTTCCGTGCCACCGCCAGTTTGACCTCCTCGTTCCACCACTCGCAGCCTTTCTTCTGCCCCCTCCCACACGGCGTGCACCACACACCTTCTTCGCACATTTCAGCAACGCATCCCTTAACGTCTCCCATTCTTCCTCCACATCTCTCAGGTCCTGTCCTCTCACGTTATCATATTCTTCCTTCAACGCCTGATGGAACTCCTCGGCTCTACTTTTCACATTCAGTCCACTCACTTTCACTACCTCTCTTCCTCCTCCCACTCATTTGTTGCACTTCCACTTCTGCTCCACTCTTAAATCTACCTTCCACCAGCAGATGATCAGACACTCTTACCCCCTCCCCCCTCAACACCCGCACATCCAACAGCCTCTTCACCACTCTCCTCGATATCAGCACATAATCCATCAGTGCTCTCTCCACCATTGCACCATGGGCCATCCTTACCCGTGTGTACTTGTGAATATTTCGCTTCTTGAACAAACTGTTCCCGACCACCAACTCTTGCTCCATACACAGATCTATCAGGTTTTCTCGACTGTCATTTCTACCGGGAACGCCATACCTTCCTATCACATTCCCCACCACTACATCTCCAACTCTTGCATTAAGGTCAACCAGTACAACTACATTGAAATGACCTCCAAAACTCTCAATACACTCACTCAGGTCAGTCCAGAATTGCTCCCTCTCCTCTTCACTCCTCTCGCTGCCAGGTCCGTAAGCACTCACAAATGCCCATCTTTCTACGACTAACTCAACTTTCACCCACATCAATCTTGAGGATATCTCCTTTCATTCGGTAGCGCTACTAGCCAACCGATCACTCAAAATCAAGACCACACCTTCTCGTGTCCAACCTTCCTCCACACCAGACTTTCCTCCATTTACCACACCAAACTCACATTCGCCCTTACCTTGCAACTTCGTCTCACTCAGCGCCAACACATCAAACTTCCTCCTCACAAACATTTCACCAATCTCCCCCCTCTTTACATCATTCGTACTGCAGCCACGCATATTCAGCGTCCCTAACAATAGGGTTCGGAGAAGCGTGTGCCTCTCCTCCCCCCGCTCGTCTTGCCGTCTTCGAGGAAAGGTTTTACAGAGAATGAGATTCCTAGCCCCTTCGCTCGGCCCCCTTCAGTCGCCTGTTACGACACGCAAGGGTTACGGTAGCACGATTCTACTCCCGGCTACGGGGCGCCCTTCTAGTCGCCTCCAACGACACGCGGTGGATACGGTAGCAAGATAAAGCCCCGACTACAAGGCTAAACTACATGTACAATAGTATATATACCTAATTATGCTTATGTTCGACAAGTAACAATCTGTACATTATTAACAACTGTGCCTGCTCGACATCAAAGACGATTCCAAACATTCAGAGTGCAACAAGTTTTATACTGCCTGCAATGGCAAACTATATATATATATATATATATATATATATATGTATATGTATATATATAATATATATATGTATATATATATATATATATGTTGCCGTGTCAAAAAAATACCACGCTGGTTTGTGTATGAATATGTTTTTTTTTCTTGTTTGTTTATTATACCAGTGGTTCTCTAGCTCACATGGACCCACCCATACCGTCGTATTCTTTGCTATTCATTTAATATGGTTGTGGGTCTGAATAAAGAACTCTTAACAATTACTTCGTGAAAGACTCCAATGTCAAATTGCAAAAACTCATGTCATCAGGATATAATTAACATCTATTGTGTACTTCAAACCTACCTTGATAGCTCTTTAGTCGTGACATATTACAGAGAGCCGTGCTCCAATATTCAGCTAGGCAAGTAAGATACATCCCTACCCTTCATACAGAGTCCATATCACCCAGATACAAGTTCTTAACTTGTCATTATATTTATTTTAGATTGGTGTATAAATTTATTGTTCCTCGAGAATAACACACCACTAGTGTACGTCTAATTTTTTTTTTTTATATTATGAAAATATTTTCTCGGTTTTTTGTTTTGTCAGTGACTCTATTTCACATAGACGCACTCATACTGTCACATTCTGTGCTACCTAATGAATTTACTGTATAGCTGAATTAACAAGTCGCACTGTAACTAATTGTTATATAAAAGATTCCAGTGTCAGAACGTAACACCGTATGTCAACAGGACACAGTTTACATATACTGTGTACATTAAAACTTTCCCTGATGGCTCTTTCGTCGTGACATGTTTCCGTATGAGTCGTGTTCGTATGTTCAGCTGGGGCAAAAGAAGCATAAATATACCGCTCGTACATCGCTCCATTTATTCAGTTACAAGTTCTCAGCCTGTTGTTTTATCTATGTACGAATTTATTGTTCCACAATAATAACATACCATTTGTGTAGGAATGCTTTTTTTGTAGTTTCACTCATCGCATCCGCCGTTATCGACGACGCGAATGTACGTTTTCGCTGGAGCGATTAATGGCGACTTAAATTTCAGCGATTAGGGGCGACTATGGCCGAGAACAGTTACTGCAGCTTATTGAAGTTGATCTTGGAATCTCATTGCAATATGTTATAGGTCTCTTAAAGTTGCGGTCTAGAGCGAATAATATCGTACGCGTGGACCTGCCTGAATATTTTATTTAAGAAATAACTGAAAGCAAATAGTAAATGATAGTTTTAATATGTTCGACATTTCAATGGGTTCATTAATCAAAATACTCTTCGGATCGATGGTGCAGGCTTATTTGGCGAACAACGAGAATATATTTTGGTTATTGAAATCGTTGTAATTTTAAGATAATTATGCGTTGCGGCGGTAGTATGATTTTGTAATATTTCTTTCCTAATTGCGGCGGTAATAAAATGCAGTGATGGATGGTAGAGGACACCAGTCGAAAACTTCCAAAATCCGATGATTGGCCATGAATAAATATTCTTTCAACTCACAACGCAAAATGTATTTAAATATATAGGGCATTGTGTTACTTCAATTATGTAAATTTGCAATTTTGGATATTAGTATTTTTTACGCGAATACTAATCGATCAAGTGAAATTTAAATTTTATTGAAAGATTCCGACATGTATTTTTTTTTCCTCTTTAATTCGTTAAAATTGATTACATTACTTTATGAATCAATGCTCAAATTCGAATTTAGTTGGCTCATAGCAAGCTGCTGTCTTACCGTGGCCCGATGAGCATGTCATCCCAAGCCTCCTTAAGATGCAGGAATGATCATAACTGTTGTGACGTCACCTCAGTGAGTGACCGTGAACAATCCGCGAAGCGAAACTTGAATGAATGACTTAAAAGCCATGGAAACTAGCTTATCGCTTCTCAGATTGATTCACTCACTGAAATGACGTAACTGCAGTAAGATCAGGTCTGTAACGCAAGGAGACCTTGGCCATACTCGTGAGGGTGGATGGTGGAAACTACACATGCATATTCCTACCTGGATTCGTGATTTCGGACTTAGCTAAGTTTACCAAGATCGATTTCTACTTATAATCGCCAGTGTTGCTTCTATGATGGTATAATAGGTTATGAAATGACGACAATAATAGAAATTCCCTCGTGTATTGGAAGAAAATCTGTAGAACCGAAGTGTGCAGGTATCACGATGCATGTTTGTTAGTAATTGTCTCCCAGCATCCTTATTGAGACATGAACAAGTCATTCATGATCTTGATTCTCAAGGATGTACCAAGATGTTCCATACCGATACTCCATTTCCTTGAGAAAAAAGAGAGAATATTCGCAGCTCTTCTGTAAAAAAAATTAGAAAGGTTTAAACTAATTTTACCATAACAATAGCTTTTTCCGGTGATCTTCTATTTAGTTATTGATATTGACAGTCTGTAATGCTAAAAAACAAGTCAATGAAAACTTAACATGCATTTGAACAGTTTTCAGAGACCAATCGAAGAACCCTTCTGTAACACACTTCACATAGGACCCTGCTGTAAAAAGGTCCATGCTATAACACACGTCACATATGAGCAGGCTGTAACACACGTTACATGGGACCCTGCTGTAACACGCGTTACACTTGTCACACACGTCTCATAAGACCCTGCTGTTAACTCACGTAACACATGTCACACAAGTCGCAAAGGACCCTGCTGTAACGCACGGGACACACATATACCGTTTTGAACATTGATTCTCACATAAAATCTGTTACGGCGTGATTTAAAAAGAATTAACAGAGCTAGAAGCAGGGAAAAACGTGATTAATGCCGTGCAGCTCTGCGTTGGGTCTCTTATTTCCCTAATAAGAAAATATTGAAATCCATGATTTTTTTGGGAAGTCCGAGCAATTTGAAGTATCGCCTGCAGGTTAGACATCGACAGCGGTAGCTTACATTTTGGTCTGTTTATAGCTCGTTCTTTGAAGAAACAAAAATGAACAAGTAGTCTTGCGTATGATACACATGCTTTAATGAGTTCAATCAGCTCGCTTTCACTGACTTTAACCATTCAATGGTTTCAATCATCATCAACCAGGATCGGTCTTCACGAACCAATTTTAACCGAAATCAAACATTGTCGATTGATTGTTATTGATAAAATAATCCTTCAACTGGTATAGACCAAATCTGCAAGAATTTTCAAGTATCGATCGACCGACATGAGCTAATGTTGACCGACATCAGTCAATTTCAAACGACTACAAATGCCTTTGGATGACCCAAATAATTGCAGATAAATAAAAAGGAACACCATGTAACCCATACGACTAATGATGAACCCTTGCCTCAATTATTATGACCCTGCCTACCTTCCTCACAGCTGCGCCATATTATCTTGCAGGGTTTAATGCAAGTTGAATCACGGCCTACTCAAAAATCATGCAGGCTACCCTGTAATAATAAGTACCGACAACTGATGACAAATATTCGCCGCAACGGTTGAATACTCCTCGCAAGTGATAGTTCTAACCGATAATGAGTTAGCGATCGATAAAAACCAGTAATGTACAATACTAACTGGCACATGTGAAACGAACCTAATTCCAATAATAACCGTGAATCCGACATAAATTGACAAACGCTGACGTTATCTGACACTATCCAAGTTTACATAGTTCATTCAAGTAGGCATTTCTATTTCTCTTAACAATTGAGATTCATTGGAACAATACTGCATTCAACAATCCGCGATATTATTACTCCATACTACCACTTTTTAATGAAATATTTATTGTCATATGAAGCTAAACTACGGATTGCAGCCTGACCCAAGCGTGGCCGCAACCACAACGTATCCTGCGAGTCTCCAATGCCTCATCCAAACGGTGTCCAATCTTTCGGATTATGCCTCATGTTGTGTCCCCGTATATGAACCCGTCGTTCCAAATGCTAAAGGGCTAAAGCTGGAAAAGTTTGCATGACCATACAAAAAAATGACGTTTGAGTCGTTCCGTTTTGATAGCAGCTGACCCAGCAGTTAAGGCACTGTTGTCATATAACACTCGTGGACACAAGATAACACTCGTGTCGACACAAGAGCAGTCTCAGCGAAGGCTCCTGCCTTTCATGAATGGGAAATGTAAACCTACCAGTTTATTACTAGGAGGCCGCTCTCAGTCGTGCACCCGCCATCTGATCTGCTTGTAACAGAGCGTTGAAAGCTACCTCAACCAGAGGAAGGTCCCATGCAGTTCGTTCGTTTTCAACCCCTGATCTATTTCTATCCTTCCTGGATTTATCACCTGGGCCCGTGTCAGGATAGCGGCATGACGTTCAGTTGAGCCAGCCAGACTGTTAAAGCGGAATTTAACGGAGCGTTTTGAGGGAGGATGATGACTGGTATTATAATATCGGTCACTCGTCTATAACCCAGCCTATTCATTTTAACTAAAGAATCGATAGCGTGTTAGACATTCCCTCAAATGACTCATAAGTGATGCATGTAAAAAACTGCTTGATTCTGGAGTGAAATCCAGCCAGTTCATCACTGAGGACACCCTTAGAGTGTACTTGAGTTTGAGGAGCGAGAAACAGTTTATTCGTCGTGTAAATAGTTAAAAGATTAGTGGTTGTCTAATAAACTTAAATGATCTGTCATGAGCCGCAGCGACATTTCGCACGAAGAGTAGCAGCAATGTACGAAATAGGCTACGAGAGTGCTGGATGACTCAGAGTGATTCGTGATCTAAGATAGTCAACACACATTCCGTAAGTTGAACATCAGTTCGAGCAGGTGTATCGATGAACAACTTCACTAAGGTCTCCCATGACTTGCTCACGGACGTCACCTAGAAGGGCATCATCTACGTACTATAGACCCTGAACTCCGAAGAAACCTTCTGAGCTTCCACACTGATACTTTTAGGAAAAACAGGACCGGACCTGAGGGATCACACTATTAGATACCTACCATCTTTCTAGGACATTGAATCCCCCGCCGACTTTCTTACCCATACCAGTACTGCTGAATTGTTTTGCCCAGTGGTAATTTTGGTTATTTCCCAGATAGAAACATACACGCTCAGATGGATAGTTATGTAACGTATACCTAATACCCATTCATGCTCAGAATGTCATTATTGAAGAAATACAACACATATCGTCCTTTTTCGACGGAAAAAATATTACAGACTGGTAACGACTTACATTATTTTGCAAAAAAATAATACCGAAATATACGAAAACATAAAAAATAAATCGTGTTTAAAAAATGGCATTCGAAACATGTTGTTTTGCAACCCTACAAATAATTGACAGTTGATGGATGGTAAGACACACGAATAAAGGAATGAATTTAGAATAAAACAGTGTCCTGTATGCGTGAGTTATTGACGGTAACCACATTTGCACGTTGATCAACTACAAAGAAAAGACATCAACGATCGTGAGACTAGTAATAAAGTTGATAGGAAAATATACTGGCAGACTTTGATTGCACGACTGACATCGCAAACATCAATTCTGGGATGATATTGGTGAAATGACATAGATAGATGAGATCCGGAGCATGCATATACGAGAAGTATACTCACTTTATTTTCCATTAATCTTGTGAGCGAGATCGTTTTAAATACTTTGAAGCCAATGTGGATCAGAAAGGCCTCATTCAGGACAGGGAAGCGGTACTTCTGAAGGATCAGCTCAAAAATCTGAAAAATGTCACGTGTGGTAGAAGAAGTTCAGATGAAAGATCGATCAGGAACCGTTTTTTTACTATCAGAAGCTAACTTGGAAATAAAGGTTTTGGCACCGTTCCTTCAAAATTTACGGTATGCCTTGAAAGAAAGAAAAAAGATTTTACGTTATAATCCAGTCCGCGTTTATCGACGCGAAATTCCGGTACAGATTATACGTATATTAATTATATTGTTTATTCAAAGGTATTCCAACCAGAACAGTTATGAAGTTAACACACTTTTTGGCAGTTCTGAAATTTCGGTGAAGAGACATCGATATATGCGGACTGGGAAGTAGGCGTATCTGGCATACAATTATCCGATTTACATGGGACAATAACTTGTTCTTAAGTTTACGTATAACAAATATTTATTCGTGTAACTGTTGATATTATAATAGGACATAGAAATTCCATGGAATTATCAAAAATAAGCTACGAAGTTCCTTATATGACATAGGACGAGCAATGATACCAACCCGATTAAAAATTTCGAAGAGTTGACAACCATGTAAAAAAGGTATGATTTATTTAAATCGAGATGAAACTTGTCGAAAAATACAATACAAATCCATTTAATGTGAATAACTGTTGCAATAAAATTTCTTATATTTTCGCATTGATTCCGATATCCGACAATTTGATTGTATGTGAACGCATACATAAATAACACAATCTCGAAGGATGGATATTGGAATCCAAACACGAAAAAATGGCATGCATTGCATTAATGATACCAACTTTACAGGTATAAAAGTGGATACCACCATTCAACGCGGAGGAGTGTTTTAGTTATTGATGAAGACTGCGAATGATCTGTATCTTCTTATGCGAAAGCAATCTATATGAGAATAGTCAGTTCATAAGACTACTGTACCTATGAATACAGTAAAGAGGCACATCGTTCGAACTATATGAATCAATGCTACTGGAAGTCTAGTGTACAAACCGAGACTTAATATGTTGACTTATTTCGGGGAAATCTTATCTTAATTATAAAACAAATAATAAAGGCAGGTAAAAACATCACGTTCACATTCTATATATTTAAAAGTAGAGCTTTCGAGTGCGTACAGCTACTCATCTTCAGTACCTGGAACAAATGGAGAACAGAAAGCGAATAGGATACAGTAAATTTCTACAAAAAGGCACAATAAAATCATGTCTAAAACCTACACCAAAACACTCAGAGGGGTTGATGATGCCATGTCATTTAATGTCGGCCTAGTTTGGTGAATCAAAATGCTCTCTAACAGTTTTAAATCCGGTCTGACTGTGGAGCCTACAACTACGAAACTACTTTGAACTATTGGGTGACCATTGCTGATTGCGTGGTCCCTAATTTTACTATGGCTCGGGGTGAGTGCAGGTCTATCAGTACGGACGGACACTCCCTTGTGCTCAGCAATGCGGGTCTGTAGGTGACGTGTTGTCTCCCCACAGTAGGTAGCCTGACACTGGCTACACGTATATTTGTATACCACATTACTTCGCAACAAGACGGGCATCCTGTTCTTTACTCTGAAAAAATTTTGAATGGAGAAAACATTCTTGAAAGTGATTCTTAAATCTAATTGCGGATAATACTTTTGAACAAGTGAGCGAAGTTGTTTTTTAACAATGGTGTTGGATGGCATGGGATAAGGTGCAGTGAAATAAATGATATTTTTACTGACTGTAGTGACAGGTGCTTTCACCTTGAACAAGGTATCTATTTTTTTGCGAAAAATGGTTTCTAGTAAAGCAATCGGGAAACCATTTCTACAAAAGTATCTGCGTAAATTATCGAGTTCTATGGTAAAATTGACGTAAGTTGAACAGATTTTGTAAGCACGGTCAACCAAACAAGAGACTAACGAAACTTTATAGCTGAATGAAACTGCACTATCAAATTTCATACCAAGGTCGCTGGAGGTTGACTTATGGTAAACGCTAGTTTCAAAAGAATTTACCAATTTCGTAAGTGACACATCCAAAAAATTCAATTTATTATTATTTTCAATTTCAAATGTAAATTTGATACTACGATGCTGACAGTTCAAGTAGCTCAGAAATTTATTCACGTGATTTGAGGATCTAAACAGTAGGAAGGTATCATCAACATATCTACGGTAAAAGACCGGTTTAAAGGAGGCAGGGCAATTGTCAAACCAATTTTGTTCATGAAAGGCCAAAAATATATTCGTTAATGTAGGGGACACACAGCCGCCCATGGGAGCACCATCTATCTGTGAATACAGTTTTTCATTGAAAATGAAAGTGTTATCTCTTGTACAAAGGTTCAAACATTTCTTGAACAAACTTTTATCAAATCCGAAATAATCGCGTACACCATTCGTGAAAAATTTGTTCAAAATAATTTCAATGGTTTCGTCTACCGGAATATTAGTAAACAGGGATACTACATCGAAACTTGCCATGGTATATCCTACGTTTGGTACATGGGTAATTTCGTCAACAAACGCAAAACTCTTTAATTGTAAACTCATTCTGACAGAGTGGGGACAACAGAGAGACTAAAAACTTTGATAATCTATAATTGGCAGTCGCTACGGTTGAAAGAATTGGTCTAAGAGGTAGATTTAGTTTATGAACCTTTGGTAGGCCAAACATTATTCCGAATTTCGACCCGGTCGACTTTAGATGAGACCTCATATCTTCTGC